>WPIO01000014.1:405000-462500 GCA_009760855.2 Cristatella mucedo | reverse complement strand
ATTGCCATTCATGCAGAGCTGGACAGCTACTCACTGAGCATAACAAGTGTGTGGAAGCTTCTGCTTGTGTCAAAGGTAAGTGTACGGTTGTACCTGCAACGGCATTCTTAGCTTGTTGAGTGTGTGGGCTCCCTTCGATGTTTAGGGGCGGTCGGTATTGGTTTTTCCCTTCTATTTTCTATTAAGGCCATATCATCAGTTGTATAGATTTGCTTCATTAATAAAAGGAATACATTTTTATAGTGGCCTCAGAGAACTGAATCTCTCTCTAGGCACTTTACAGATGCTGCAAAGTGAAATGCAATTGAATGGTAAGTAAAATCATGCTTGAAAAACAAACAAAATGAATAATATGGTTAGGGGTGACATGCACAGGGTCAGCATGCAAATGTGGTTAGTGGCAGCATGCACAGTGTCAGCACGCATAAGCACATCAAGGACGAATCACAGGGACCTGCTAAAGGCTCTCCTAAATAGGTGTGTTTTTAGGTTCCTTTTAAATGTGGTCAGGTCGAGGGATGTTCTGACGCAGGTTGGGAGGGAGTTCCAGGCTGTGGGAGCATACGAACTAAATGCACGGTCTCCAAAGGATTTAAGGTTTGTACGAGGTTTTTCTAGACTGTTGGATTCCGAAAAGCGGGTGGTACGATGCTTGGCCTGATGGGGTAGTATATCTGAAAGATAGGCTGGAGCCATAGAATGAAGGGACCTAAAAGTGAGCGACAAAACCTTGAAGTCAATCCGTTGCTTGACTGTTAGCCAGTGCAGGTCGGCAAGAAGTGGAGTAATGTGGCAACTGCGACGCTCACGACAGACAAGTCTAGCTGCCGAGTTTTGCACCAGCTGCAATCGCCTGATCGCACATGCTGGTAGGCCAGTAAGCTATACCAGGAGAGATTTAATGACTTCATCCATTCTCCCTTCTCCTATACCTTTCAAAAGATTTCGAATCAGACCTGCTAAGCCCATATGTTAAACCGTCAACCTAGCGAGTAAGTTCCAGTCGTGATTAGAGACATTCACTAGGGAAAATCAGCAATACTTTATGTATATAACGATCTTGTCAGGAATGCTGACTTAAGTCGAATCTCTATGCTAGTTCTTCTGGATCTGTCGGCAGCATTTGGTGCCATTGATCACTAAGTCCTTTAGTGTCTTTCTTCTTGCCCGGGCATCATTGACATTTAGTACAATTGCTTAGGCCCAATTTTTGTGGACAATTTCAGAGCTTTGATCTAATGGTCGCTAATCAATCTGGGAGCTTTGACGTCCGGGGTACCCCACCGATCTGTCCTATGTACAATTTTTTTAATGTATACTCTGTCTCTCATGTTTATTTAATGGCCCTTTCAAAATGTAATACTTCATTTCTATGCCGGTGACACCCATCTGTACCCATGCTTTGATATCTCAGTGTCTTCCAGAGCCTCTAGTTTCCTCAACTTCCTCACACCTTGTATTGCCGAAATGGCAGCTAAATTTCGCAAATTGAATGGTGACATGACCGACTCAACAGTTATGGGAAAACCTTGTGTTACTCAGAAACTGGAAAGCCTAACCCTTCAAATTTGTTCGAACAGCACGTCCCTTGTAGCCCAGCATATTGCCTCTAGTATCTGCACGGACTTTGTGTGTCTTGTTTGACACTGACTTTTCAATCGATTACCTTATCTGCTCCATTATCAAGCCTGCCTACTTTCAGCTGCATAGCAAATTCAATTGCAAACATGTGGGCAGACTGAGGGTACTGCAGCCATGTTAGCCCAGACATCCCGTCAAGGCTTCTGTAATCCACTCCTCGTGCGTTTTCCTGCCTTTATGACACTGTGCTTCTAGAGGATGCAAAACTCGGCAGCTGGGCTTGTTTGTCGTGAATGTCGCAACTGCCATATAGCACCACTTCTCTCTCCTACCGGCACTGGCTTCCCATAAAGCAGGGCCTCGACTTTGGGGTCTTGTCGCACACTTCCGGGACCATTCACTCTCTTTCCCCGGCTTGTCCCATTGAAAAACTCCTCAGGCTTTCCTTCACGGACCAACGCTCCTCAGACTCTCGTGCTTTAGCTGCGCTTCTAACCCATCTCAAATTCTTTGGAAGCCACGCCTTCAATTTCTGTGCTCTAAAAGTCTGGAGCTTGCTACCTACCAACTGACTTCACATCCACCGATTTGACGACACTAAAAAAAAAGCTAAAAACGCACATCGTATGTTCCTCCTTGAATTGACGTCAATGTGCTTATGCCATCAGCAATAGTGATTGTTGTTGTCACCAATCAGTTGCTTTGCTTCCTTTCCAGCCTATTTTGAGTGCCTAGAACGAAATGTAGTTCTCTTGATGTGCTATGCAAATATAGTTTACCAATTGTTATTAAATGCCCTCAATGCAAAAATATTGACGAAACCTCCATGACATGTGGCAACCCCCCCCCCCCCCCCCCCGATGTTATTGAGTTAATAGCTGCTGTCAAATTTGTCATCTGCCTACGCATTCGCAAGAGCAAGGAGCATTAAATTTGTGTACAATGCTTTCTCTCATACCTGTCTCTTTATCTCTGTCTATCTGACCCTGTCACTCCGACTCTGTCTCTCCATCCCGGTCTCCCTGTCCGAGCCTCTCAGACCCTGCCTTTCTGGTCTTTGCTCTCTCTCTCTCTCTCTCTCTCTCTCTCTCTCTCTCTCTCTCTCTCTCTCTCTCTCTCTCTCTCTCTCTCTCTCTCTCTCTCTCTCTCTCTCTCTCTCTCTCTCTCTCCTCTCTCTCCCTCTCTCTCTCTCTCTCTCTCTCTCCTCTCCCCCTCCCTCCCCCCTCCCCCTCCCCCCCTCCCTCTCCCTCCCCCCCCTCCCTCCCTCTCCCTCCCTCCCTCCCTCTCTCCCTCCCTCCCTCCCTCCCTCCCTCCCTCCCTCCCTCCCTCCCTCCCTCCCTCCCTCCATCCTCTCGTTCTCTCTCTTTCTTTCTGCTCGTGTGGACAGGGTCTTTTTGTGTGACTGCTTGTTAACGTTTGGATCTGCAGTCAAGCTGCTGGTGGCACGTGGTCAATGCTGCTTTTCTGGCTCCTAGTTCTTGTGCAGCTTAAGAGGGCTGCTTCAGCTGCATTCGATAATCTTGATCAATCTGTCTGTTTTTAATCGTTTGGCCCATTGAGGGCCTGACAGCTGAGCTGTGCTTCCATCACCATTAGATCTAAACAGGTATGGGCAGAGCTAGCTGGTGAGTAGCTTAGTCTTTATGGATGCAGGCTTCGTGGATACCGTGACCGGAGCTTGCTCACCGTGTCATGCGTCATGCGACTCTTGCGATGGAAGCGCAGCCGATGATTGCCTCGCCTGTTCTTCGCCGAGGTACGGTGCCCCTGGCTTGCAGGCAGGGCTAGACAAACAATGCTCACACTGCCACCTCCCCCTGCCCGGTGCTGCCATACCTGTGCATCGTGCATTGCCTACCTGCTGCTGCTGCTGTCTGCAGGCTGCTCGACGGCAGACGATGCGTGCAAACATGTCCGGATGGCCATTTTAAGAAGGAGCAGCCAGCTGCCGCTGCCACGGTCGCCGTTGGCGCCGGCGAGTGTGCTGCCTGCTACTCGCCTGTATGCAGCCATTGCATGAGCAATTCATCATCAGACTGCACGGCCTGCAAACCTCCCTACTTGATCGCTCGTCCAGCCGGCTGTACCCGGTGGAGCTGCTTGCAAAGGTATAGCAACGAAGGGGCCTTGCTGATATCTCATGTCACTCCCTCGGCAGCCTAATGCTCCTGATAGGCAATAGTAGGCTGCTGTTAGAGTACTGCTGCGCTGCGTTGCTTCAGTCATACTTATATCTATCGGTGTGTCGGTCATACCTTTCGAACATGCAGTGATACGTGTGCATTGACTATCTGCCGTTAGTTAATACCATCTGCATGGTAATCTGGTTGTCGTGTTCCGAGATTGCCTTTCACTAGACGACCGCATGATCTCTACAGTCAAGTCTTCCTACTTACAACATAGCGAAATTCGGGCTTTTTTATATAAGGAGCAGCCAAGCTAGTCTGTGCATTTTTGACATTCCATCGAGAGTTCTGTTACTCACCAGTTGCAGGTCTTGCTGCCTGTGCAATAAGACTCTTCTACCTTAGGGATAGACTGTCTGATCGTGTCTGTTTTTCTGACAAAGAAGCCAGAGAAGTGATCCGTTAGATCACCTCAGGGATATCTAGGTAAGGAGCTAGCCTGTGTGCTCAAGAGATGGATTGTGGTAGACATAAGCAATTTTTTATTGAGCATCTGTGATTCAACAACATTTTATAGAAGCTAGACTTGGCCTTTGGTAGCACTGGTTGGTTATATGTACAGTCGTCTTCGTATGCCTGACGATGGGCAGCCAGTCCTGATCTTTTGTATGCCTTCTTAGCTTGGGCTTAGTATCCTAGCTAGTTTAATATCTTCGATAAACCGTAGGCCGTTCTGGGGAGGGTCACGTTGTGCTTAGTCAGAGATGCAAACTCGTTAAGCTTGTCAGCAAGTGTTGTTTTATAGCATTCTACCAATGATGACAGATCGGAAGGGGGATTTAGCAGCGATGGGGGAGGATATTTGTGCTCTGACAGCATCGATGTCAAGGTTTTTGAGAGTTAGCGATTAACAGATGATTTTGAATGCGAAGGAGGGCTTATTGTAGACTGAATAAGTAGTTTGCAATGTGATCAGATGGGCAGAATTGTGTGATAATTGCCAATTGTGGTATACACTTGTGGGAGAAATATTTTATTGAGTGTAGGACCTTTGTTGTTAGTGGGATCATACACATAAGCCGCTAGAGAAAATGAGTCAGTAAGTGCACGAAATTCGACGCTTCATGCATCCTGTAAGTTGTCAAAATGAATTTTAAAATCCCCTACAACGATGAAAGATCGATTTTTTACATGCAGAATCGAAATGAGGTCTCAGAGAAATTTGAGAGAAAGGAGGACTTAGTACCTGGGGGGGGGGATAGATTACTGCTCACACTGGCAGCTTGTTGTCGGAGGAACTTGAACAAGAGATTCGAAAGACTGTTTCGATGGTACTGTTAACGTTTTAAAATTGAGGGAGAAACATTTGACAATGGTGACTCCATCGGTTTTCATTGATCTAGTAGTATGAAAAACGAGAAACCTGTGAGGGTGGCATCGATTAGCATATACAGGTTATGTGCTTTCAGCCAGGTGTAAGTCAAAGTGCACAGGTGAGACTGCCTTCAATAATCATATAATTTATCATTAGATATTTATTGCACATTAAGCAAGCATTCCAAAGACAAGCGTTAGTTAAGCTTGGTCGCCAGGGTTGTAGTAGATCTATCGCCGGGCTGGCTTTGACTGGATTTTGTTTTCTTTATGCCCAATTTACGGACCCTAGTAACAGCAACCGAAACTTGGACTGCAATAGAACGATGGTAGCGAAACGAAAATAGGCTTGCAACGATCATACCTAAAAGGCAGGTTACTAACAGCCGCTGAAACCCAAGCTGCAGCCTGCTTGGCGGTGAAACTAGAAGCTGTAATCGTCCAAAGCTAGCCGTCAAGTTTGATCCCTATATAAGATTAGGAGTTCCTCCATAGTGGCTTGGAAATAATGTAACTAGTTCCTTAGTTCTGTCTTGGCTAGATTATTGTAATTCCTTTTTGGCTGGGCTACCGAAAAAACCACTAGGCCACTGTAGCTGGTTGTGAATATGGCTGCAAGGCTAGTTTAAAAATCCCACAGGTTTGACCACGTGTCTCATTTGCTAAAAGAGCTAGGATAGCTGCCGGTTGATCAACGGATACAGAGCAAAGTCCTTATGCTGACGAGCAAGGCCTGCCACGGCTTGGCTCCTCCATATCTAGCTGAACTGCTGTGCCAGTTTCTGCCTCCTTGGGTCCTGTATGGGTAATACATTAGCTGTTCCATTATCCTATTAAAGACCGTTGTCGGCAGAAGCCTTTGCTCTGCAGGTCCTAGACTGTGGCCACAATTTTATGCAATGACAACTACTCGCATGCTGCCGACTGTGGCACTTCCTTTCAGCGGTCCTGAGCTGCTACTTCCATGCTAATCGCTACCCACTACCTCAACTGCTCTCCTGACTCTGCTATGCTTCTAACTTTCTACTTGTTTCGTGAGATGAAGTCTATTGGCTATGGAATGTGTACCGAAAGCCATTTAGGCTGTGAGTGCGCTACACAAAGCTCTTCTGAGGAACACCCACATAATCTTTGTGGCTTTGTAGAGTTACTGCAGAGGTGCATTACATTACATTTAGATATACATGGGCACGTCATTTCTTAAGCGTTATGGTCAAAAAACAAATGGACAAGCTGTAAACAGGTCTTAGCTGTATCTGTTTCCATATATGCTGTTCGCGAGAGTTTCAATTTTCGGAAGATAATTCTGCATCGGACAAGAAATGTTACTAAAAGTGCTTGGTGTCGAGATTCGAGGAATAGTAGAGTAGCAGAATGGAGAAAGTTGTTGGAGCGTTCCCTTTGAGATCGCAGCTTATTTGTTCATCTGCATTTTCAGAGGCTTTTATGCAGCAGTCTTGTTGGGGCTCCGGTTAAGCAACTGAACAATTATATTCGCAATAGGAGGCTTGTAAACGGTATATTGCTGCCAATGGCACTGTCAAAAGGGATTTTGATCGCATTTATTGCCGTATGTTCATCTAACGAGCATGCCTCGTATGGGTTTATGCGCGACTGGTCGGCTATTTTTCATGTTGTTTTCATGTTGTTTTGTATTACTGATTGCAGCACTTTCCTGGCCTCGTCCGGCAGCTGTCAGGCATGCCACGGGAGCTGTGCCGAATGCTCGGGTCCCGAAGATACCGACTGTCAGAGCTGCCCGGCTGGCAGGGCACTTCATCAAGGCAGATGCGTGGCTAGCTGCCCAGCAGGTTTCTATGCTGGTTCTATTCCCGACCATTACACCCCAGTGTGCCTGGCTTGTCACTCGACGTGTAAAACGTGCTCTGGTAAGTGTCGTGTATGACATTCACAGACAACTGTCACAGCGAACGGCTAAACTACCTAGACTACCTGGCTTCTTAGATGTGACTGCTAGCTTTGATCGATTGACTGCTTCTATCGCGTTTGCCCCACTATCTTCTGCTGCTGGTAATCCTGTCTTCCACTGCCGTCCTACTATGTATCGAATGACTGTGTTCTGTATATTACTGTTACGTTGGACAAAGCAGCAGCTCTCCCAAATGGTTATTACGAAAATTTCTATCGCTCGTAGTTTCCACTTGAGTAAAATTGCATAATAATGCAAAAATTCGCGTGTCCTCTTCAAGCATATTTGCCTATATCTCTGTATAGGTCAGCCTAAATACTTAATGTAGTACACTTTTCGGCTCTTGCGAAGCACACAAGTACTTCCTACCAATGCTGCAACTGGGTTTGAAACTTCGATTAAAAAGTACCTGTGAATGTAAAAGTAATTAAAATAAAATTTGGCTGATGTAACAGCCTAATTTATATAGAGGCAGGAGAGCCTTTGCGTCTGTCATTGCCCTTTGCTGTGGCTAGTAAAGGATAGCCTGTTGCAGGATACGAACACTCGACCTGTGTCGTGTGGTGCGAGAGCCATACTCTATCGTATGACCTAGGGGCTACATATGCAAGTTGCCGTGCCTGTCTTATCTATGTTGTCAAGGTCGACATATGCTTTGTCTTTTACTGCAGATGCAACTTGCCTTTCAGTCTCCTAGCCAAACTGCTTTAGCAGTGGGCTAACACAGATATCGTAGTGACCACTGGCTTGTGTCTGCTTCTCAGGAGTCTCTCTCTCTCCTTCTCTCTCTCTCTCTCTCTCCTTTCTGCCTACCCCAGTTACTCACTACATCTATTATTAGTGAGTTTCGCTTTGTTGATGTTTTTGGCACACCTGTGAATGCCTAGCGGTTTTTTGTGCCACCTAGCTAGCTTGCCACCCTAAACAATTACCGTGTATTTCGGTATTGCAATTTTTGTGATCCGTAATGGTTTCGGTAGCCACCTTGTGCTGCTTAATATTGCTGAAAGCGCATGGACATGTCTTTGATAGCCGACTCATATCAGACCGTTGCATGGCACCAACTGATTTTAAATATAAAAAAAAAATTGTTTTGCTGCTCTCG
This sequence comes from Cristatella mucedo, assembly GCA_009760855.2. Taxonomy (NCBI): domain Eukaryota; kingdom Metazoa; phylum Bryozoa; class Phylactolaemata; family Cristatellidae; genus Cristatella; species Cristatella mucedo. Next base: position 454,384 of record WPIO01000014.1, on the reverse strand, counting down.
GTGGTACAGCACTCTGTCCGCTTAGCCTGCCTGTGCTCAGACTTCAGCCTGAGAGGGCATACGTTTGCTCATGTCCAGCCCTTTTTAAGATAGCTTGACTCAAGCTATGTGTTTGGGAAAGCCCTGTTACCAAGTTTGGTGACCAGCTTGGGACCATTGAAGCTGACAGACGTCACCTGTCAAGATTTGTTCATCCAGCATCAGTCCAGTGACGCCCGTCATTTGTGCGAGCTGTTCCAAAGCGACCTGTCATTAGATGAGCAAATTGCTTTTGCTGTCAAGTTGGCCTACTTTCAGCTGGGGCATATTGCCAATATCAGGGACTGATTAATTAAGAGTATGCTAGCCAAACTGTTTATGCGTTTCGTAACATCGCGTCTACATTATTGCAATCCCCTTTATTCACGACTTCCGGCCTGACCCTTTAATCAGCTGCACCTGATGCAAAACTCAGCAGCTCAGCTGATCTGTCGTCGATGGAGTAGCAGCTATATTATATGACTTCTGTCCGAGCTTCTCTGGCTCCCTATCAAGCATTGAATCGACTTTTAAGATCCTCGGTCTGGCTTAAAGGTCGCATTTATTGCTTGCACCAGCCTACACGTCTAATCTCCTTTCTCGTCCAGGGCGCTCTCGAATCACATGCTCCTCGACTTCCAGCGACTTCTATTTAGAACAGCATTTAGTGGGTCCCTGTGATTCGTCCTTGATGTGCTTATGCGTGCTGACACTGTGCATGCTGCCACTAACCACATTTGCATGGTGGCCGTGTGCATGTCACCCCTAACCATATTATTCATTTTGTTTGTTTTTCAAGCATGATTTTACTTACTATTCAATTGCATATCTCTTTGCAGCAAATGTAAAGCGCCTAGAAAGAGATTAAGTTCTCTGAGGGCGCTTTATCAAGTGAATTATTGTTATTATTATTATTCTCGAAGCTCCTGGCACTAAATTGAAATCTGCTAGCGTTTTGGCCAACAGTTCATATGCACCGAAAGTCAGGAACTCGCCTGCGTCTTCTGTCACCAGCTGCAGTGATTTTGCACCTTTAAGTGTCACTTTAAAGCACATCCGTTTCACTCTGCTTTCCCTTTGACACCTGTCAACTTTATTTTGTCCTTGTGTTCTTTTGCATGCATACTTGTGTGCAATTAGGTACATGTTACTCACCAGGGGTCCTACTAAGCTGAGGGCTTCGGTGTCTTCTTTTGTAGGCTGGCCTAAGCATGGTATTCTTATGCCAGCTTATCTTGGCATGATACTTTATAATCAATTATTCCTTGGTTATTTATTCTAATGCATTGTGTTATTGAGCATCGGGATAGAGATTTAGTTATCTTGGGGAGCAATACAGACTACCTATGATTATTATTTTTTTTTTATCATAGTAACACACGGACTGAGAGGAAGCTCTGAGCACTTGTCATTACTGAGAGAGTTAGTATGAACCCCATCTAATTAATGCCTCGAAGGTCGCGGGCAACTCCTGCAAGAGAAGCAATAACCAATAGTTAATGAAAAGCATCGTAGCCGGCTTAGGCGAGCTTGAAAAGCATACAATTATCATACTAAGAGAAGCATGCAAAAGCACGTGGAAGACTCTCAGCCCGTGGTTCTATTGAACCCAGGTTGGTAGCACTCACTCAATCGTACACTGGCAAACGAGCACACTGGTAAAAGACTTTGGGATGCTATGCAAAAGCATCTTGCTGTTGCTCTTAGTCACGACCTGCAGTTTCATAGTGCACAATCTTATGCAAGGAAAATTCACTCCCGCAGAGCAAAAGCGGTTGGAGAAGGTAGGTTTTCATTTTGTATTTGAATGTCAAGTCAGGAGGTGAGGCGATATCTTTCTGTAGTGAATTCCAAGCTTTAAGTTGAACTGACAATGACGATGCACCGTATTTTGTCTTTTTAATTTCTAGGATATTCTTGTGTGGGCTTAATCGGTCCACAACCGCCTGAATTGGTAGGGCTAAGTCTCGAGCAAGTGTTGTGCTTGTGGAGAGCATTCAGCTGCTTTCTCAGCCATGCTGTATGTATCTTTTGTTGCTGGACAGCAAAGTTATCACGTCAGTTGTGCATCTGTTGCATTTGTTGTATTTGAACGCTGCATATTAGCTGTTGAGTCGATCTACTTTTGCATTGACCAACGTTCGTGCAAGAGCCTGTTGCCAATTCAAGTCTCAATGATATGGTTTCTCAGGTGCATCTAAGAACGAGTGTCTGGATTGTAATGATGGGATGATCCTGAAAGATTCAAAATGCCTTGTACGACCAACTTGCTACTCCAAGCAGTATTACCAATCTACAGCAAAGGTAGCTCTTGCAACTGAGCATCATTGAGAACTATGATTGAAGCTGCCGACGTTTTGGCATATTATCGTTAGATTGTCTAACCTCTCTATTGCATCTGTTTGACCAGTGCTTACAGTATACATTGTATTTATAATTTTTTTTTATACCTTGATGATTCTGCACTTTGCTAGCTGTCCCTGCCGTGAACATGAAAGATTTCCCATTTTAATGGTTTTCCGTTTGTGTAAGACATAAAAACAAATGTAAAGCACCTAGAAAGAGATTGAATTCTCTCAGGGCGCTCTATCAAGTGCATAATTATTATTATTAAGCAGTTTACCGTTTCGTGACAGTCCGGAGTGCTGAAATGCAGCCATTTTAGAAAACTGAAGTGGCATTGACAGTGATGCTGCTGCACCACGGTCTCCTACTCGTTAAGTGTCCACATATGTTAACCACGTTAGTATCTGTGCGTTCGCTAATATAAAATTTATTTCAGAGGCCTGATGCGTCAGGCGAAAACCTTACGATATGCTGCAATTCTTCTACTTTGTAGGAGTGTCTGCCGTGCGACAGCTCGTGTGCCACTTGTAATGGTCCGTCGCCTTACGATTGCTTAACATGTGCGGCACCCCTGCACTACTTCCTGCTCAACCGCACCTGTGTGGTCTGCTGTTCACCCGAGTTTGTAGATGTACCCTGCTGCTACTGCATATCCTCATCGGCAGGTATGGCTGTCTAGTGGTAACCATCTTTCCGCGCTGTGTTCCTTGTATGCAGCCGAGTCACACTTGCTATTGCCTAGTTGCATCATGACCCGACTCACATTTTTTTCACAGGCATGATGTGCAATATGATCAGTCTGCCCACGAAAGATACCGTGGGCAGCCAAGGTGGAGGAGCGCCGATGCTACTGCATATGCCAAGAGGCTTTGTCGTTGGCATTTTCGCCGTCTGCTTTGGCTTGTTTGCATTGTATGGTCTTCTGTTTGGCGTGCTACAAGCTCGCTCCAACCGGAGACTGTGCTGGAGTACCGGGACTGTCGGCAAGAATGGTTTCGTCCTGCCGATCAACGTGCCGACCGACGTGCTATACTCACAGGTGAAACTTTACGATGATGACGACGACGACGACAACGCCGGCAGTCGCAACGAGACCAGGCCGGTCTTGCAGGGTCTTGAAAAGCAGAAGTATCAGCAGCATTGGGCCAGGAATGGGCACATGCGGCTCCACGATGACGAAGACTGACACTTGCTTTCGCGTGGGTGCAGGCTTTCGTGTCGTCGTAATGGCAAGCCCTGGCAGATTCCGGTGTACCATGTGAAAAACCGTGGCTCGAGTTTAGAACAAAGGTGGTGTTATTACAAAATTAAGGATGGCACATGCTGGGGTTTACAGTGCCCACACTCCACCACCACATACAGCTGTGCACGGAGTTCGAAAGACCCCACGAGGTGATACCAACCGATTCTGGGCTCGGCAGCTGCCTTAGTGTGTTGCTAGAAACTATCTTTTCCCTCGTAGGCATAATGTATTTGTAGCGATTTCGCTAAGGCATAGCTCGACATGTGTATCAGAGCCGTTTGCATTTGTACAGCAGCGTAAGCTGGCCTTTAGACTGACGGCACCTCCTACGGCAGCCGTTGGTAGCCATGCAAGCATTGCGTGGCAGCAGCGACCGATCGTTAACTTGCCTGGTAACCATTGTATGCGCAATATCGCTCTGTCTTTAAGAGCTCGATGTATTCGAAGCCTAGGCTGTAACCGAGTTACTTTGAAACTCGCTTGATCTCAGCCCAGTCAGTGAGACATGTATTTGCCATCGTATTGGCTTTTTCGGCTAATCGAGGTTCAATTGGCACGTTTGGTGTGGTTGCAAGCACTTCGTGTGGATCCATCGTGCTGCATGGGTGCGTGCTTCATGTGTGACTGGAGCACTGTTCTATGCAAATAGTCGTATGATGGTGGGGAATACTTGTGGTGCTTGTCATGGTGTGCCTTGAACACCAGCAGCTCTATATTTTTTCTTGAGGTCTTTTATCCTTAGGACATTTTTTTAAGAATCGGTGGTGCAACGATGCGTTATCGCTGAAGGCTGCTTGTGATGTTTTTTTATTGCAATACGTCCGATGACAGTCCTAAACTTAAGGTCGTCCAAATGTGCCCTGAAGCAAATACATCTTTCGACTGATTTTTGCTGATTTTCGATGGAGCATTGGTTTACTCAACCTTGATCATTGCATCTGGCCTGTTCAATAAGGCACTTCTAATCGGTGCAGAACTCTCCAGCAAGGGTTGTCTATCACAATTGTCATTGCCTCATTACGCCCCTTCTTACAGACCTGCACCGGCTCCTCTGCAAGTAGCGTCTCGACTTCAAGGTGGTTCAAATCCCTTTTAAGGTTCACTCTCTTGCTTCGGCTTTCACCTAACTGAACTACTTCCCTATCAGGTAGGTACGTTGCCTTATGCTCATTTGACTACAGTCGTTAAGCTGTGGCTATAAGCAACACATCTGACCACATACAGGTCTCTTTCAGTGTGGGGTTAGCATGCCCTTTGCTATCCAAAATTATTTGGTAATCGCGTAACCTCGAGACCTATGACCTCTGGTCCTGCCCACTGCTATTTTCTCTGTCCAACAGGCCCTCAATGGTGGATAGCTATAGCGAAGCACTAGTCGATGTGCTGAACGAGTTTGCTCCTCTGACTAAGCACACTGTAACGCTCTCCCATGTGGCCTGCGATTTATTCCATACATCCAACAAGCAAGGATTACTTTGCATCATTTAAGTGTCACTTTAAAGCACATCCGTTTCACTCTGCTTTCCCTTTTGACACCTGTCAACTTTATTTTGTCCTTGTGTTCTTTTGCATGCATACTTATGTGCAATTAGGTGCATGCTACTAACCAGGGGTCCTACTAAGCTGAGGGTTTTTGTGTCTTTTTTTGTAGTCTTTAGAGACCGTGCCTTTAGTCAGGATGTTCCCGGAGCATGGTCATCGCACCAGACTGATACCATCATGACGTCCCTGACTCGGCGACAGTTAAAAAGAAGCTAAAAACGCACCTATTTCTCACAGCGTTTGCTGGGTCCATGTGGGGTGCCCTTTATGGGCTTGACACTACTTTTGTATCACATCCGATCGACATGCTTCCTTTGCAGCATATACGAATCGCTTAGAAAGGAGTTTTGTTCCTTTTGGGTGTTCCGCCGATTTAACCATTATTATTATTCGCTACATGACCTACCAACCGCCTTTTGACACGTCCGCTTCCTGTAAACAATTAGTTACCTAGCCTGACCATTGGCACGAAGCATTGCAATCTCATTAAATATGACAGCATTGCCTAGTCTGCATCATACTAATCTAAATTTGAGGAGCCGACTCATCCGGTTACTTACTAGTCTAAAGTTTTTACACCTCCGGTATGCATCCTTAACTTGATTTGAAGTACCTTCTGGTTGACACCAGCTTAAGGAAACATATTAGCATTCACCTGCCATCAGCAACTTGTTATGGCTGACGAATTCAATATTTGCTATCGGCAAAAAAGTTGTGGCTAGCCCAAGTGAGATTCTGATTAGCTTCCGAGTTTGGCCGATCTTTTGGACATTTCGAAGATGAGGTAAAGATACATTTACCAAGTTCGTGGCATGCAAATCTAACCCAGCCTATACTAACTTTACTATGGAGAATAAACTACAGAGACGGTATCGACTGCCGAAAGAAACGCATCTGAACTAGTTTGGCCCAGTGGTTAAGGTGCTCGCCCCGACCGAGGTCGTGGGTTCGAGCCGTGTGGCATATGTGAAGCGCATGAATAGAGATTAAGTTCTTTTAGGTCGCTATCTAAATTAATTATATTTTTTACAAGGTTACAGAAGTATGTTATTCCTCAGAAATTTTAGAGGCAGGGGTTTAGTACCTTATAAGAACCATTTTCTGCTTCTCGGAATCAGTATAAATGCTTTATTTACGAACTGTCGATTTACATCTGATTCTTTAAGCCCGGAGGGCAGCCGACCCTCCCTTTTATGCTATCGGTGAATATTACTCCTCGCATTATAACTTGAGATTGTGTAACGGTAAACAGGGAAAGCTGTTCATACCGTTACAAATGCGATAGGTTGAGAGTAAAATTAAAATCTTGTCAGCTGAATAATGTTGACAAATCTACCTACGTGATTATACATTTTAAGTTTTTAGCACGCGAGGTATGCGCTATTCCGATAGCTTGGCAAGCCGAGAGATGTTCGCTTTAATCCTATCTAAATGCTCGCAATTTACGTAGCAATTAAATGGTGGGGAGAGCCAGACGTTTTGCAACCACGTGCCTTACACCTGGAGAAAATCGGCGAGCAGCAGACGCTGCAGCATTCTCAGCCCGTGAGTAGACTTTAAATAATAATATATTGGCATAGTTCTCCGAGAGAACTCTTTCTGGGCACTTTGCTCATGCGGTATAGGAAGCACGTCGATGTGGATGGCGATAGCATGCACACTGTCAGCACGAATGAGCTCGCACAGACAATGCACACGGACCCAGCAAATGCTGTGAAAACGATCTATGAGAAAAGTGCGTCTTTAGCTTCAAAACGACAATGGCCATTCGCACGATCGTACCTAATAGTAAGGTCGCTAACATTCAGCGAAGCAATAATCGCAGCCCGTTTGGGAGTGGAAGCTCAAGCCGGTGCGATGTAGCAGCCGACCGAGGGTGCGATGTAGCAGCCAGCGACTCCGGAGCTCAAGCGGCGAGCATTCAGGCGCCCATACGTTCTCGTGCGGTACTGTCAAAAAGCAAGCAGACATGCTGTAAAAGGTCTTAGCCGTATCGGTTTTCGTATTCGACGCTTAAGGGAATCTCGATTTTCGGAAAACGATTCTGCTACCGAAACAGCAACGTGGGTAGCGCTCGATGACCGAATGCAAGGAAATGACATTTAGCATGAAAGCTCCCGGCTGCCCCTAACCCAGATACCGGCGCGTGCCTGCAGCCGCATTTAATAATCAAGCCACACCAGCTCGAATCTAACTATGATGGTGGGTGCTAGAGCTCGAAACCGAACTCGCAGAGCTCGCTCCAAGTTGACCTGCTTAGTCACCCTGCAAATTAGAATCGCACTCGTCTAAGACTTGTAATTAATGTAATGCAACGTCCACTCGCCGCTCATAAATAGGCACTCTGCACTTCGAGACCGCGGCAATACTCAGCGCACTGACCATAAAACTGACCGCCCAGGATGTAGCTCAGGCAAGAGTACTTGCCGCTCGTCACGTGGCATGGAACGGCTTCGCTTGCTTCAGTGTCAGCATTCGCTGCTGCTCGGACAGCTCTCAGTGCTGCCGGCGTACCCTGTCGTTACGTTTCGTCGTTACGGTCGCTTACGTTTAAGTTGGCAAAGAGGTACGCGTTAAAGCCATCGAAGTTCAATCCACGTTTCAAAGCATGCTGCCGGGCGTGAGCATGTGCAGCGAAAAGTTAAAGTGAAGCAGAAGCAGGGTAAAATTTGGCATTCGAAAGCATCGGTCATGCTGCAGCAGTAGAGCCCTGGCGGCTCATCACCCCGGATTGCAGCGGGCATCAAAGAGTTGCCTGAATAGGACTTGAACCCACGGCCTGGATAGTGAAGTTCGCGAAACTTACCCTAGGCTTCGACCAGGGTTGGCTTTGCTCATCGATACAACCACCCGGATGTCATATATATATATATATATATATATATATATATGTGTGTGTAAGCAGATTTAATAGCCTCATTTGTCTAGCGGCGGAAGAGCCTTAACGGCTATTGCCGCCGCTTAAAGTTGACAACAAAGGATCGCCCACTACAGAATTCGAACGCACGACCTCGGTCGTAAAGAGCGAGCATCTTAGCTGTTGGGCTAAGGCGGCCCAGTAATGACTCGCGACTCGCGTGAACTCTTGCCTTGCTCTCAATATTAACCCCCTCCCCCCCTCGCTGCTGCTACTTGGGGGCTGGACATGGCGCCTGGCGAAATTCCGAACGAGCCTTTGGCAGCTTGCATTTCACGTGTCGTGAATGCTGCACTCGAAGCTACGGGAACCGAATCTACACGCCACTGCCGGACTCGGGCCGCGGTAGAACGAAAACTGAGCAAGGCTGCACACGGGCCACGTCGTCAGGCTCGCGTTGTTTTGGCTCCCAAAGACAATCTTGCTCTCACGAGCGAAAATCGCACATGTGAGGGCAGCGTACGAGCATCCTAACGACCGCTGCCGCCGCCCCCCCCCCGCCCGATTTAGCAGACTACTCGTTTGAGGTTGAGAGTTGCAATTCGTGCGGGATTGCAATTCCTGCGGTCAGCCAGAAGGAGCGTTCGCCTACGGCACCTTCTCGGGCTCCTTCTAGAACAGCGGTTCTCATCCTGTGGGTCGAAACCCTTTTGGAGGTCGAATGACCCTTTCACGAGGGTAGCCTAAGACCACCGGAAAACGAAAGATGTGCATTTACACATTTCGCAAACAGTAATTTTACGGTTTGGAGTCGCTTTAACATGAGGAACTGTATTAAAGGGTCGCGGCATTAGGAAAATTGAGAACCACTGTTCTAGAAGGTAGCTCGCTACACACTACTTGGCCTCGTCAGACAGTTTATTACCAAGCCACGCACCTGCATCTATTTGAAAGTTCTCTGAATGATTGCTTGCCTTTTGATGGCCAACGGCTCAAAATTGAGTCGACTTGTGCACAGCGCTGACATTGTTTTAATGTATAATAGTCCTCCGAAATTCTTTCGCTGCCAGGTAAGATTGAGCAATTGTTTTCGCTTAGAACATCCCCAGGTTTCGCTTTGAAAATTCCAACCGACACTCTTCCCGAAAGGTATTCGTCGTTTCCTAAATCGGTTAACATAGCTCTACCATTCCAACCAACACCCTTCAAACATCTAGAGATATATATATATATTTAATTCCTTTGCATAGTGCATTAAGGGAACTGAATCTCTATCCAGGCGTCACGTCTTCGCAGGGCTCGTGACCACTACCGAGGTCGTCGAAGGGGAGCACTTTAACCCCAGTGTCAAACCCGGGCCTAGTGGAGCTCAGCTCTCTGGTTATTATGCAATTCGATTGATTTAAAATGCCAGTACGCATATTTGCTCTTGCCACTTGCTCGTGGTATCTATTATTCCTTTTCGAGCACTTGGCCCGTCATTCTTGACAGACGGGATCCATCTAGAAAAGCCTCTTTTCCTATCAACTTCTGCCAGGCCCCATATAACAACCGTGTCAGTGAAAGAAGTCTGAAAGGGGTCGGTGGCAAGGCCACTGGCATTCGAATTCATGTCGGTACAAGGGGGCGGGACGAGGCCATGCATCACCTTCTTTCCAGCACGACCGGTTCCGACGCGCATAAAGCCTGGAACTATCTAACTAATTACATACAGAGTTCTTTTGCCTACCGTACGTGCACCAAAATTTGCCAGGCTTTAACTGAGCGCTATACGACTGTCCAGTTTAACTCACCCGCTTAGTACTCCGCGACTTTGCGGAGTTGCAGACGGAGATGATGCGCTATATTTCATGGCCTCTTTTGATGACGTATAAGGCGAAGCTAAAAGACCTTTCCTCTTCTTTGGAGCCAACACTTGGGGTTCGTATGCACTGCTACTTCCATGCTACTCTGAACTCACTCCCGACTTGCGTCACGACATCCCCTGACTTGACCACATTAAAAATAAATTAAAAACGCACCTATTTATGACAGCATTTAGTGGGCCCCTGCGATTCGTCCTTAAAGTGCTTATGCGTGCTTACAGTGTGCATGCTGCCACTAACCACACTTGCATGCTGACCCTGTGCATGTCGCCCCAAACCATGTAATTTATCAAGCATGATGCCACTCACCATTCAATCATGTTTCCTTTGCAGCAAATCTAAAGCGCCTAGAAAGAGATTGAGTTTTCTGAGCGCTCTTTTTCAAGTGCATTATTATTATTATCAAATTACTCCCTACCTCAGCTGTTCTCCTGACTCTGCTACGCTTTCCACTTTCTCCTTGTTGCGTGAGATGAAGTCTGTTGGCTACCGAATGCATACCGAAAGCCGCCTCGGCTGTGAGTGCGCTATACAAAACTCTCCAGCGTAACACCCACATAGTTTTTGTGGCTTTGTGGAGTTACAGACGGAAATGGATAACATGACATATATATATATATATATATATATATATATATATATATATAGGATAATGTAGTTTAATGTCATGTTATATATATATATATACATATATAAATATATATACATGTATAAATCCTTTTGCATTATCCTATATACTTGTGCATCCTGTGTAGTCTTGCGAATGCTGCAATCGCTACGACTAATCGCTGGATAAGCTTCCGATCTGTCTGTGCGAAGTGGTTAGAATGAGATTTAGCTCTCTTAGGCGCTAAAAAATGATTTCATTATCATAGTTAATAACTATTACTATTACTTCATGCCCACCAAGATAGTCTGGAATGATGGCTTCCCAAGAAGGGATCGACGTGACCCATGACCCTGGCTTTTGCTTTGCCCTCATCCCTTTCCTTGCTATCAGCAGAAACAGCTTAGTTTCGTGTCAGCCCCTTTCAGTGTGGAGCAGACGTCCAATAAAGCAAATGCTTCCTCTCTCGACTCTTACTTTCGCCTCCTCCGATCGTCATCCACCGGACCACTGAAATAATCTCTTGTAATTCACTTGTGGATCAAAGCCACTATGTTAGCCTTAAGCCGACATATCCAAGCACTTTCCAAATCTAATGCCGACCTTCTAGAATTCTGGGGAAACCTACGAGAAAAGATTCTTCTGTAAGTTGCAGCCATTCCAGCTGCTTCTTATAGAGCTTTCAAAGACTTGCATTAATTTATCGAGAAACATTGTAGTAATTCAGTGGACTCCTCTTTGCTAGACATCGAGAGCACCAGAAACGCGTCGCCAAACCGGTGCCGCTGCTGCGAAACCAAGCCAGTAATGCGTGCCTGCAGTAGTTCCAGCGAATTTGCAATAAATTTAAAGCCGGCACATCCTGGCATTAAATAAAAATCAGCTATAAATTAGCAGCTCGATAATGAAAACTAGTGAATAGCTTACTTGCTCGGATTAACATCGTCGATATTAACATGAAGCCCAGCCCAATGAGTTCACTACAGCATGGTCTACGTTTACACGTCTGGACGTTCACTAAGGTAGACGTCTAAGCAGAGCTTCGCAGATCCTCTGGTAAGAAAGATCCTTTTCTCTTTGAACTTTTCATGACCTTTCGAATTAACTAGCAGCCAGCGTCGTTTCTACCGCGCCGCCAGCGCTTCTAGCCTGGCTAAATATTCCAGCCCCAAACCTTTCGTTTTGCCCTTTGGATATCGTAAGCAATATCGTAGTATACGCATCTATAACCCGGGCTATGTTCTTTTGAGATTATTTGGTTTTAAGTCTGCAATGTATGCAATCCTTTGAAGCACTTCAGAGATTTGAAGCTAATAGTCTTTCGAAGCTTTCGGAAACTTAAAGTGCGTTCGGCCTTTGACGCTCTGCGGATGATTGCAATTAGTAGTAATTTGAAACTCTTCAGAGCTTTGAACTTATGCCATTTGCAAATCTCCTCATATTTAGCGACGAACTCCGGCTTTCATATTGGGTGCATCTTTACTGCTTAATTGAGTGGCTCACGCTACGTACTTCGTCCAATCGCCAGAGAAAGTGTGAGCTGCTCAAGCTCAGCAAGCTTTCTCAAATTAAATGACGATAAAACCAACTTACTTGTTATGGACACACCAAGCGTGACTCAGAATTGAAAAGCTTAACGCTCAAACTCAGTCCTTCCAGCATATCTTCTGCTGCCTGCATTTGCACAAAATCTAGAAGTCTTCTTCCAAAATGAGGTTGCACTAGTCGACCAAATCAGCTCCACGGTAAACTTTGTCTACTTGCAGCTACATGAGATTTCTATAATTTGGACGTGCTGAGACAGTGATGCTGCATTCAAATCGGTCAATGTATTTGTAACATTCCGTCTTGACTTATGCAACTCACTGCTTGCTGGTCTACCGGCGTGTGCAGTCCCTTCAGCTTGTGCAAAACTCTGAAGCTTGGCGTTGTCTGTCGTGAGCAACGTAGTTGAAGTATCAAGCCACATCTTGCCGACCTGCACCGGTTCTCAATCAAGTATTGTATCGAATTCCAGGTTCTGCCAATAACTTTTAGGTCCCTTCGTTATCTGGCTGTAGCCTACCAATCGGAACTACTCTCCTACCAGGCCCGGCATCGTACAGACCGCTATTCGGAGGAAAATTGTTTATCTCTAGGTCGTACAAACCTCAAATCATTTGGAAACCAGGCCTTTAGCTCGTATGCTCCCAAGCCTGAAAATCACTCCCGACTTGTGTTGCGACATCCCCTGACATGACGATATTTAAAAACGAAGCTTAAGCGAACTTGTTTCTGACAGCATTTAGTGTGTCCTTTTATTGGTCCTTTGTGTGCTTATGGGTGCTGACAATGTGCTTGCAGCCACTAACAATATTTACATGTTGACCCTGTGCACGTCATTTCTAACCATGTTGTGCTTGATGCGCTTGTGCATTTTACTATTAATAATTTGGTCATGCTTTTTTAAAGCATATGTAAAGTGCCAAGAAAAAGATTCAGATCTCTGAGGATGCAACGCAAGCGTATTATTAATATTTTAAAGTTCTGTCACTGACTCTTCATTCCCTGGCTTCAGCATATTCATCAAAACTACTCTCCCACCAGGCCAAGCATTGTACCACCTGCCTTTCTGACTCAAATCACTTAGCTGTGCCTCGAACCAACCTCGAATCCTCTAGAGAGCGTGTGTTCAGTTTGTATGAGCCCAAAGCCGGCAACTCACTTCGATTAAAGTTGAATTCGCCGATTCACCGTCGCCGTCGGAACAAGCAATCACCGTAGCTAGCCGAGTCCAACGACGCTCGTGCAACGTCGAAGTGATCTACTTCCAGGCGGCCCGCCAAAGCGACTGTCCAAAACGCCTATGCGCCAACAGCCATCCCTGTCGCCGAAATAATTCAGTAGCTTTGTATAAATAATTGTGCATAAGTAACCCCTCCCTCCCTCTCTCTTTCTTTCTCTGGTTTGACCCTGTGGTTAAAGTAAACTCATCGTAACCAAGGTCAATGTGAATGCATTTATGGCTGAGGTCGTGGGCTCAAGCCCGTGGCATATGTGACGTTTCTCAATAAAGATAACGTTCTCTCAGGACGCTATTCAAATGAATTACATTGTATGCCTGCTGACACGGTTCATGCTACCTTTAGCCATATTATCTTTGTCATTGAGCACATTACCACCAATATTTTGAGAATAGTTATTTTAAAGCACACGTTAAGTACCTAGAAAGAGATTATTTTTCTGAGAGGATACTTAAGTGTATTATTTGTAGCCGAGTTCCAAGGGTCAAAGGCTAGTTCCCGCCAAATCCCGCCATACTCCGGCCACGCTGCCTCTCGCCATGTCGCTGAGCTAGGGTAAGACGAGCGGCCGTCCGGGTAAACCTCTTTATATTAACGCATGCGCCAACAGCAACAAGGGAATAATAATAATAATAATAATAATTCACTTGATAAAGTGCCCTCAGAGAATTTAATCTCTCTCTAGGCGCTTTACATTTGCTGCAAAGTGAAATGAAATTGAATGGTAAGTAAAATCATGCTTAAAAACAAACAAAATGAATAATATGGTTAGGGGTGACATGCACAGGGTCAGCATGCAAATGTGGTTAGTGGCAGCATGCACGGTGTCAGCACGCATAAGCACATCAAGGACGAATCACAGGGACCCGCTAAATGCTGTCCTAAATAGGTGTGTTTTAGGGAACTAAACAAGTCTACAGGGAGGGTCCTACACAAAGCACACGATAGGGGCACAAGACGACGCAGCAAGCGTGAACAAACGTGTCAGTTGGTCAGTCGGCTTCCGCAGTCCTGTCGTTCTACCGACTCCGAATCCAACAGTACGAGCGTACGCCGTCCAAAACCCACCTGGCTGAGTAACTGCTTGGCGAGTCCGAGCTGACAACTACCACAGTCGTAAGCTTCCACCTAAAGACGCCAACACACGGGGGTGTCACGAACACGCTACACGGTGAACGCGGAATATACAGGTCTCAACAATGAGCGAGCTATCCAGCTCCGCTCGGGCCTTGGGTACTCGTTCCCTTGCGTGCGTGGCAGCATCACCGGAGCACGCCTGCACGAATCCAGGTGCATAACTCGGCGAGACCGGGAGCCTCCAACACCACGACTTACTCGGCCAACTTCTCCTACCCAAGAGCTCCGGTGACCTCTCGTCACCACACTTCCGGCCATGCAGTAGGTCCGACCCCGGCTTAGCCGGCGACCCTCATTACAGCCGTCTGGTCCCAGCCAACCAAACCTAATAATAATAATAATAACAAAAATAATGCACTTGATAAAGCGCCCTCAGAGAACTTAATCTCTTTCTAGGCGCTTTAAATTTGCTGCAAAGGGAAATGCAATTGAATGATAAGTAAAATAATGCTTGAAAAACGAACAAAATGAATAATATGGTAAGGGGTGACATGCACAGGGTCAGCATGCAAATGTGGTTAGTGGCAGCATGCACAGTGTCAGCACGCATAAGCACATAAAAGACGAATCACAGGGAATCACTAAATTTTGTCCTAAATAGGTGTGTTTTTAAGTTCCTTTTAAATGTGGTCAGGTCAGGGGATGTTCTGACGCAGCCTGGGTACAATTATTATTATTAGTTCACGTACATGTAGCAAAGGCTGCGAGGAACGCGTAAAATACGAAATAAGTAGATTTTTTATTTATGCTAACGCCGCTCTAAGTTAAGGATCTTTCGTGATCAATCATCTATAAAAATTAAAAATAATCTAATTAAATTCAGAGAGAATCTTGACGATGTAAGCTTACAATTTCACTGAGGAAGCCAGTTTCAAGTTCGACGCAACTCGTGATCACTGACATTCCAGAAGATTAACGAGGAACATCTTTTTGTCTCAAGGTCGATTTGTTTCGGCGCATTTCTTCTCGCATCTCCACTTTTTCCTGTTGAATTCTTCCTTGCTTCGCTGTTGCTTGTCAAGAGTATAATCAAGACTGGCAGCTTCGCAACACCCTGGTCGCTAAGCCGCCCACTCAGCCATGTAAGATCTATGCAGATAATTATTGGCAACCATTAAATATTAAGTTATGAAAAATAGATTGCGTAACGCAAAAAGATCACCGTTGCACCCGTTGTCGAGCGCGGAACAACTGTGGTCACCGCCGAATCAGTTCTCTTGTAACTTAAAACCAGACGCTGTGCGCTGTAATATTAGAGAAGTTTATTATACTGTCTTCAATAATAGATTATAAAATTTAAAATGTAGTATACCTGACTGCTCTCGTCGCTGTAGGTCGGACTATGCGGCGGTCACGTAGTAATGAATGGGACCAAGCTTCCGGAATCGCTTCAATTGTGTCACAGCGACTCCAATTACTTCAATTCCTGCCGGCATGGCTGCGGAGTACGTAGTGAAGTGCGAGGTTTGCAGCGTGCAGGGCGCCAAATACCGTTGCCCTAAATGTGAAGTCAGAACTTGTTCACTTCCCTGTGTCAAGGCTCATAAAGAAAATTCTCAGTGTACCGGTTTGCGTGACAGGTCCAAGTATGTAAGCATGGAGAGCTTAAGCGATCGACATTTGTTAAATGACTACCGATTGTTGGAAGAAACCGGCAGGGTCGTCGATGGAGCGTTTCGAGGTCAAAACAAAGGTGTTTCGCGATTTCACTTCACTGCAAATCTCGTCAAACAAGCACGTAAGCGAGGCGTGCGGCTGATAACTTGTCCATTTTTGTCTTCGGCCCGGCGGGCAAACACTACCTTGTGGATGAGAAAAGACCGGCTTATTTACTGGCACACCGTTTGGAACTTCGCTAAACTGAACGTAAGCCGCGTCGTAGAGCGAGTGTCTGAGAACAAAACTCTTTCCGATGTGCTGCTAAAATTGGTTGATGCCGACCGGAGCTGCGATCCTGTATTCAGCCACCTCGCTTCTTCCTATCGAGTACTGGCCGACGTGAGGCTGCTAATTAGAATTGAGCGCCTGCAAAGTCGTCAACCAGTTTACGAGCTGCTTTCGCTAGATAAAACGATTGGCGACAACCTGAAAGGCAAAGTTGTGGTGGAGTTTCCCACCATCCTGGTGCTTCTTCAAGACGAGCTCCCGCATTACTCGATTAGATAAACCACGCCGAACTGTTATGGTTTCGCCGCTGTGGACTGTGAAGGCTCCTCGTTGTCACCTCGGTGACTGTCGAGGTGCTATTTGATGGGATTCTGCGGACTGACAGTTATGCAGCCGCCAGAGACCGTACTCTCAGGCTGCTATGGGCTGGATGCCACTTGAAAATGATGAACTTCCACCATTGTGATTGAGGGTGAGCGTCTGTACGCGATCAGTGAGAGCCGTCACCGGCGATCTGACGTCCTACCTTCTGCATGTGCAATAATGGCAGCTATTTTCAGAGTAAATGGTGGTGAACTTGGTCTTGTGGTGTTTTGTACCCCTACCTCTCACTCGTGTATGTTTAAGTATGGTACAGTGCACCATAGATTCAATATGCTCTCTGTTGCTTGCTTCCAGCTTTTCAATTGTTAACATGCGGTACTTCCTTTTGCTCCCATGTCTAAACCTATTTTTGGCAATGTCACGTGTTCATAGGTGCTATTAGTTCGATTGTTTTGCGTGTGCATTTAGCACCTGACGGCTCTAGTGACTGCATGTTAATACCTAGCACATCCTCTTAATTCACTGCAAGATATCTTCAGCACTTAACATGGTATTGTTTGATGACTGCTCCACACCTTAAGCTCATGACTTGAGTTAGACCAGTGGCAATGCAGTGTTTATGCTATTATGGCACTTTCATATTTCATTGCTATTTCATACAGTCTCTGCCACTTAAGTTATTTTTTCATTCTCTCCCTTAGGGACTTGCATTCGAAAGACTTCTCTGATGCTCGCGAGCATTTTCAAATGTGAAATGCACTGCAGGCTTCACTGCCCTATTAAATTGTCTTTTTAGCATCGTGAAAGTATTTACTTTATTTAGCATCTACAGACTCAGCTGCAAGCTGCGGTAAGCTGTAGCCTCCCCTCAAATTCACTGTCGCTTACTTTTGTGGTGTGTGCTAATAACTCTGTGTTTTTTTTATTAGCTGATCCGTAACGGTCTCGTGCTATTGTGCTTTGGAAGTTAATGAATGTTTCACTATACAGAATAATCTATATCATAACTGCTTTTTTTACTTGCCAGAAAGCAGTGCTAAATTTGGCAATGGTTTTTATACTTATGCCGATTTGGATTCCAAAATTTGATTCTAAATAAGAAATCTTGCAAGAAGCAAAGATGTATCTAAGGAGTAAAATGCTTAGTGTCATACTTGGTCATTTTATCTGAACACTTATGCTTGTGTTGTCAAGGCAGATGATTTTTATCTTGTGTAAACTCATTCTTCAGTGGCTTTTTTGGCTGGGCTCTCTTAGGGGATGCTGCAAACTGGTTGGGATGCTGCAATGCGTTGGTCGAGCTGCTGAGCACTGTCATTTCCTTGATAGTCCTTGGAGGTGTGCAGTTGCTCGGTGACCTTCGCATTGTGCTTGTGCATGGCATCTACGTGATTAAAATGGTGCCTTGTTTCAAGACCCAAGGTAAGATCTATCAAAGCTTACACAATAGAGATGACTAAAACTATTATAATGGCCATCAGCACTAACAGGTCGTTCTTTGGAGTCTTCTCGGCTTTGTGCCACCAGTGCATGCTCCTCTTGACTAAAGGAAGCTGCATCTGCACGGATGCTGCATATATAATGATCGTATCTGATTCAGTTATGACCGCAAGAAATTGAGCTCATAGCAACGAATACAAATCGTTATAGCATGCCACTGGGCAAAATTAATCTTCTTGGCCAAATCCTAAGCCAGGATTCAGAACAAGGATTTCGTGCTGGGCAGAAAGACATCTCGTGCTTTTGGTTTAACTCAAATGTCATTCAGACCTAATGCTGTGGTGAGCGGTTGGAAGCTGTTAAGTATTTGTAGGCTAAATATGCCAAAGAGGAGACGCTACAGCCTTCTCACAGTACATTTAGAGAGACTAACTTGGGAGAAATCGGATATAAAGTCAGGCGATCAAGTTGAAATGGGCACTCCCAAGTGAAGTTCAAAGTGCGTTTGACGTGTGTAACTATTGCATGTGGTGCTTTGTAAGCTGCAAAGTAGCTGATGGTTTGTGAAGCAAAGGTAGTACACAATTAACGAGTCGCGTACACAATTAACGAATTGGGAAGAGACGTTTTTTATAAGGTGACAGTGTCTCGTCTCGATGTATAAATGCAATTTAAAGTGCGTTGAAAACTCCTACGGGGTCGCCAGGAAGCGATCGGTCGAGTTGGTGGAAGAAGCTGGTGCTCAGAGCGCTAGAGCAACCCAGCTCAGAGCAGCAGCTGCTCGGTCTGTGCTACCAGTGCCCCCCCCCCCCGCCGCCGCCTTAATGCTGCTGTTGCCTAGTGCCTCCCGGCTGAGTGCCATGCCCAACGAATGCTCCGAACGTGCTCAGCTCCGAGCGTCTACATCAAAGCACTCCGATCGCTGCTGATGTTTGCCTCTCGCAGCCTCTCTGTGAGTCATCTACGAAGGCGATCTCGAGTTGATACAGCGAGTAATCTCATTCTAGGTTTAGTGCCTAAGGTGAAATCCAAGGATATTATGGCAGCAATTTAACGTCTCTTGTCGGTGAAGTTCTCCGCTGGCCAGCGAATCGGCCGTCATTTTCAGCTAGATTTATGCACCTGCCCTCTCTCCGAGAAAGACCAGGTGACCGGTAACGACAACCGCCGAAGGACTTCAGTGACTAGAGCTGACCCAGGGCAGGCGAATGGCACGACGGCTGGATTGGCTGTGGGCTTCCTCTTAAAATAAAGTGCTGTTGCGGTAAGTCCGGAGCAACACTCCTAACCAGCTCTCTGTATGGCTGATCTTCAGGAATCTGAACCGATCCCAGGTTAGTGCACTTTATCCATATCCAACCTCAGCTTAATGAAGAGGATTTCATTGCTAGTAATCTACAGGCTTACTAGATACGGTCGCAATTATATAATGTGCACGCATAGAAGTACGAGTCGTGCAAGTAAGCGTGTACCCAAATCAACGATCATTGTTAGATTAAATGATATTATCTTGAATAGCTTTACTGGGAATAGTAAAGAAGCGACAAGGTTTAAAAGTGCTGTACGTAATTTGATACCACTTTTCCGAAAATGTGTATTAGACTAGTTTGTTCTACAGTTTTTTGCTATCTGGAAATATAATTGCGTTTTGTTGAAAATCGCAAATTTAAGTAAGAGAGCCATTTTTCTGTGTTCGTCTAAGGAGTCGATGGGCTGTGACGTCCGTTTATTGGCTATTGGAAATCAATTAGCCTGGTAAAGGTTCCCTTTTCCTGAGATTTTTCTGCCCACGCTGCTACATGGCCGGGTGACCTTTCACTTACTGAAGTACAGCGGTACTGTGAATGCCCTCGAACGTGTCGCACACAGAGCCCTGCTGCCGAAGTCCGGGTGCTGACATCGAACTGTTGCCCTTCGAACATCGGGTCATATTGTTTTGCTGCCGTTTCCTGCCACCTGGGCTGCCGAAATGTCAACATTGGCCACTTGTCTCATTATCCTGCGTCCGGCCGTTCTTCGGCGTCTTATTTGCAAGTCGCAGCACAGTTTGCCTATGCTAGGCGCTAAGAAGAAGAGCTTGATCGGCGTCGGTAACCCGCCCGTTGGCGCTAGGCGACCGACCGCTTTTCCCTGCATGGTTACGAAAACCTCGTCGTGGCACCGTGTATCTCTATGCGTGCTCGGAACGTGTTTTTAATGCTGTGAGGTTTTCATCTTTCGTGACTCGCACGACCACGCATCTTTTGGCGTGTGGGCCTTTTGGGCGACCCGATTTGACTGCGCTTTTATTGATACGGATCTCTTCAGCTACACAATGCCAAAAGGACTAAGCGGCTGGAGAGCTCTCTACGGCTCACTCAAAAGCAGTCCAAGCGGCTTTCGATGCGCATACGCTAGCCGGCGGCTCTCCATCTCACTCACGAAATGAAGAGGAAGCGATAAGTACAGCTGAATCAGAAGGCCAGTCGAGGAGACGAGTAGAATGGCGATAGCAGCCGAGGACGGCCTTGATTGCCTGCTGCAGGACTCGCATTCGCTACCTGGGTAGTTAAGAGTATCGCTTTACCCGGGGTATGACCTGAGGCAGACGACGGTCGCACAACAGCGTCGCCAGCGTTTGAAGCGAAAAGTCTCCTTGTCCAGTCGCACGCTCAGGTCCTATGAGTTTTTCAATTTGGCTTTTGTCATCGTTTAGCTTAAGAGGATTGTGAAGTAATGCTCTCCCAACAGCACGTTTTCGGAAGCAGGCAGAACACCGAAGCTGGCTTACTTTGACGTATGCTCTTGCAGGCGCCTACAGCGCTTCTCAACGCAGCCGTTCTCTCCTAGGCCGGCGCTCCTACTCACCTTCACTCCCTCCCATCCCAGTGGGTTAGCGGGAGAACAAAGTCGGCCCGTGTCGAAGCCACAGCCGCCAGACCAGGCACCGTCAGTAGGCCACATCCCCCAGCTACTAGACCCTGCGTTGGCTGAGGACGCTACCAGTCTGGCTGCATTGGCCGACGTGCCCAGCGATCTAGAATCACGCGCATACACAGAAACATAAACCACAAAAATTGACCGACTTCCTAGTTAGAATCACTTATTCAGTTGATACAGCTGCTGACTCCCGATTGTTTAAATGACAACTGCAGCTGGGCATGTCAGGATAGACGTGATATCCCATCCCATGGACCTGAATCAATTTCCCGAGAAACTCGGCACACACGGAGAACAGTATAGAACAGAAAACGGACCCTTGTGGAACTCTTGAGGGTGACTGGTCGGCTGAATGAGACGTGACCACCACTCGACACGGACTGAACGCAGCCGGACAAGTACGATTTGAACCACGCCAGGGTCTGATCCTCCAGACAGATCAATGTTCTCAGTTGTTCAAGTAGAATATTGAATTAGTCACAAGGAATGTATATTGAATGTATTGGTACAGTTCGTTTATAAGCATCACAGTTTGGCAAGGGCCACCGGTAAAAGAGACCATGCTGTATGAAGCTTTGGCCAACTGTCCGCCTACGTTATTATCACCAAGCAGACTAAACAGACAAGCAGACAGATTAGTTAACAAAGCCAGTCCACAGCACGCCGTTGATAGATAGAGTCTTGAGAGAGAGAGCCTAGAATGGGCTGACGCCGTAGGGAGGAGAAGAGGTCCGTTGTGCCTCATGAGGCAAGCGTGACTGCACCCAACGGCGTGAATCGTCAGCGAAACGCTCGCTCCGCCAACGTAAGCTTGGCGTCGCATCGACGGTTCTCCGACGATTACGTTTACGTGCTCGTTGAATTTTGCGCATTGCTAAAGCCCCTACCCACGAATAGAAATTCACGTACCGTCTGCCATGTATTGTAGCCAAACTCTTGAGTGGGACTCTATCTGTCTCCCGCCCGCTCTCTATCTCTCTTCACTGCGTAGCAACCGTTGTCGTTGCACCAATGCTCGAAAGAGAGCTTTTAAGCCTTAACTTCGCGACACAGCACAGGCTTCCGCATGGCGATCCGTCCGGGCGATTCGTCCGTCCGATCAGTCTTGGCCCCAAAGCACTCGGGTATGGCTAACTGCACACCGCTTTGGCATTTTCGGCGTTACGGAACGCCAGCTGGTCACCCTGTTTACACTCATTGACGCCGTTATAAACGTGGAGTGCATCTTCCATGTCTGGTCATAACTAGGCTGCAAACGAAACGCTCGTAACGGCGCTAGTCTCAGCCGACGCACGACAAATACCGGCGACACATGAACGTTGTAGCACGGCTAGTTACTTGTAGGCGCTGCACCAATGCACACAGGTACGCCGGCAGTAGCAGGAACACGGCAGCGATGATGAGTGCTCATACTTTAGCCTATCAAGTCTATATCCATGTTGGAGATAGGTCTCTTTGACAGCAGCGGACGATTGCAGACGATCGACATCGGCCTTGACGATTACATACCAACGATTCTGTGGCCTAGAGCTTAAATAATCTCAAATGCCAATGCTGCGAGTCCCGAATCCTGACCACCCGCCTATTTCAGGGCGGCAGCTTTTTATACGATCTCGGCAAAAAACTTTCGCATAATCGCACAATCGCGAATAATAATTGCTCCCCCCCCCCCCCGCAATTCAGCCGGTTTAGCCGGCGCCGCCGTTTCAAGCGTACTACCATTCAGTACGTTAAAGAGGGGCCGGAGGGGTAGCGATCTCTTCAGGGAATTCGAGGACACTTGAACGGCATTTTGCGAATAGCGCTGGGTGTCAGCTGCAGAATGTGCAGCGAGCGGGCTCCCACCGGCTACCGTCGGCCGGCCACCTGCGACCCGCTGTAACGTGGCCAACTGAACTAAGTTTGGACCAATAATCGCAATGTAATAGTACCGATGCCTTGGTGCAGTGCTCTCAGACAACTAAGTCTCTTTCTAGGCAATTGACGCATGCTGTAACGGAAGCATGACCAAATGGTTAGTGGTAACGTGCACAGTGTCGACATGCATACTATGGTCAGCGGTAACGTGTACAGCGTTGACTGCATAATATGATTATTGGTAACATGCAGTGTTAGCGTACATTCACACACAAAGAACAATTTGCAAGAACCCAGCAAATGCCGTGAGCAACAGGTGCTTTTTAGCTTTTTTATTTTATAAATGGCATTGTGTCAGGGGATGTCGTGATATCAATGGGTGGTGGGTTCCAGGCTTTAGGAACATGCGAACTAAAAGCATGGTCCCAAAGGGCCTGAGTTTGGTTCGAGGCATAGCTAAACTATTTTAGTCAGAACACCGTGCGGTGCAATGGTTAAACTGGTTGGGAAGTAATTCTGATAAATAGGTTGAAGCCAGGAAATAAAGGAATCCAAAAGTGAGTATTCAGTAAATGACACGATACAGCGAAGTGCACAACTTGTAGGTATTCGAAATAATAATAATAATGATAATACACTTGATAAAGTGGCCTGGTAGAACTCAACCCCTTTCTAGGCACTTTACATTTGCTGCAGGAAGGAAACGCGATATAATGGTGAGTAATATCATGCTTGATATACAACATGAATAACATGGTTAGGGGTGACATGCACAGGGTCAGCATGCAAGTGTGGTTAGTTGCGTCGTGCACAGTGTCAGCATGCATAAGCAGCTCGCCTATGGTGTCTTTTAGAGCATTTCGTTATTATTATCGGTACGCGAGCTAGCTCTGCTTCGAAGCACCAACTCTGCAGCGCTGACTCCGCATCCAGCATTGATGGTAGTTCACCTGTGCCACAGCGGCACAGAAGAGACGCAGCGGTGTTCGGAGGTTACCATCCAAAGCCCCTGCCTGATTCGGCAGACTCAAGATGGAGGAGCCAAGTGGTCAGTGATGGGTGTGAGAGCACAAATCTGGCCGCCTGAAAAACGGCAGAATGCTAGCTTCGGTTAGGAGATGCTTCGGTTGACGGTTCTTTAGTGCTAGCTGAGGACAGCTTTAAATTTTGACCTCAACCTTTAGATGGACTCAATACTTCTATGAGTCTGCGCGAAATATGGCCGGTGCTGCTTCAAATTGACGCCATTGGATAAGCAAATTGAGTCGGCCGAAGATCGTCGCCACAACACGGGCCTGCTTGCAAAAGAGTACAGCAGCAGCAAAACTAGTTCGCGCGTGTACGGTATCAAATTTAGTTTATCACCCTTTATTCAGGACTCTTGAACTGCTCACATAGTCGTCTTTCATTGGTGTCAAACTCAGCAGCAGCTCGGCTGGTTTGTTGTCAGCAGCGTAGCTGCCGTGCGACTCTACTTACATCTGAGCTTCTCCGAGTTCCGATAAAGCATCGAATCAACTTTAAGATCCTCGGTCTGCCTCCTTTCACGTGGCTTCACTCGCTTCCGCGAGCCTAGCTGATCCGACCTGATTTCTCCTCAAGCTTTCGCACCACCCGCTCCTCGGCGTCAAGTCGTCACGCCGTTCCTCGCACCGAATTACAATATTTCGGGGATCGGAGCCTTCAGTTCAGTTACCCTGTCGGTCAGGAACTTTGTGCTTCTGGCCTTTGTGGCCACCTGTAGCGACGGTACGGACCGCTACGCGTCAGCTTACGAAGCTTCCGTTCCGCTCAGATTTCCCTTTGTCCAAATTAACTTCTCGTCTTTTCTTTCTCAGCGTGCTTTGCGAGCATACCGGTGCGCAGTTCGGTGCGATCAGAAACGCCCTGTAACGGCTTGTGCACTCAGGTCCTTGACCATAAACGCAGCCAGCGTGACGGTGCTAGTCCTTGCGGTCGCATGCAAAACGCCGGCGGAGCTCAATAGCCAGCAGCAGCAGCAGCGAGCGTGGCGATAGCCGCGAAGGCGGCTTTCCTCCCGCTACACGAGCGAGGCTGCTGAATCAGCTAGCTGTTGTTTTTACTTTTAGAGCTGGCGCCTCTAAGCACTACTGATGATTCGGAGATGCTGGTCGATAAAAGCAGGAACGCAGCCGATGGTAGCGCAACAGTAAAGCACACGTCCGTAATGCTTAAAGGAGCAAATATTCGCGTCGTTAACATAGAAAAGTCTATTCAAAAGCCACATACAGGTATGCGTGTACAGTATCAGTATAGCATACGAGTCACCTCGAGGTCCAAAGTACAACTGACTAGCAATATCTTAAAAATGGGTTTTACTTACTGTTTAAACTATAGATTGCGATGTATTCGGTTCGTAATCATTTTAATTACAAAACTGCTACTAATCTCAAGCACCTCGTAGTCTAATCGCTTTGGTGTATTCAGCCTTTGGTGCTTGTTGACCGCAGAGAGTCTTTTTAAGCACGTGCATATGCTTGTCTGCACACGTTATCATGCTTGTCATTTACGGTTGTTGCTTCTCTCGCTGCGAGTAGTAAAGCGTCTGTATTGAGATATGTTTTACACATGGTGCTCTATACAAGAATTATTGTGGATATTATTAGCACGTTTAAAATGTTTCGGTCTTGAGCACGGGCGTTGCAAGGGTTTTCAACCGCCGGGCACGCCCCTTCAGCCCGAACGGTGCTCTTCAGCAGCAGGTCGGCATCGTCCAGAGCGTACGAAAATATCCAGCGCCTCGACGCCCCCTTTTAGATTTGCGATTACCGACTAAAGCACGCGCAGCTGCCGCTCGCTCGCGGAAAGGGGTTGCGGTGTTGGAGAGTTGGAAATCGACTAGGCTGCGCTATTTTTCGGGCGCGAGCGGCCGCGCCGCCAGGTCAGAGACCACACTGCGGCGGGCGGGCGGGCGGGTGGGTGGATCGGCGGCGCTCCGCTGCCGCGCCAATGGAAGGGCCATTTAAGATCGAATGTCTACAGTGCGTCTGCTCTTTCCTCCTTTCATCGCCGACACCCGTCCGAGCGTGAGGCCATTATTTCCGGCCGTCGGCATTGTGTCGTCACAGAGCACCCTTTCACTCTCGCACGGCTAATTGGTCGCAGCTCTCTCTCTGCAGGGGGCCGCTGGCGAGCCGGCGCTGCAAGCCGCGATCGCGCAGCTGCGAAGCCCCAACGTCCGTAAACGCCGCTTCAGCGCGCACGCGCTCATGCGCGCACGCTCATGCGCACGCGCACGCAACATCCGCTGGTCTGACATGAAGCACGTCGGCTTTGACGATGGCGCGCTGCGCGCGGAGCTTGATCGGCGCGGCAGAAAGGACGAGAAAAGACGGGAAAAGACGAGAAAAGACGGGAAAGGACGAGAAAGGACGGGAAAAGGCGAGAAAGGCCTATCACTGAAGCCGGTGCGTCACGAGGCCAGCATACAAGGACGAGCGTCGAGCCCCCGTCGCGGCGTCTCGGGATGCAGCGACGGAGCCCTGAGCGAGCGCGGCGAGCGGTCCGGAAGGGGGGTCGCAGCGTGCAGCCTGAGCGCGGAGCAGCGTCGGCGAAGCGCAGCGGCGGCGGCTCCTTGGCACGCGCCGGAAGTGGCCCGCCGACGCGCCGTCGCTAACTTACGAGCAGACGTTCGCCTTCGCGCGCCTTGTATGCTTTTTTTACGGCCGGCGGAAGGACTCGCTTCGCTCGAACGAAGCCAGGCGGAAAAAGGGCAAAGACAATAATAATAATAATAATAATGATGCACTTGATAAAGCGCCCTCAGAGAACTGAATCTCTTTCTAGGCGCTTTACATTTGCTGCAAAGGGCAAAGATCGCGCGATTCCCTTGAGCACTATTCAATCAACGCACAAGAGCCACCCCCCATTTGACAGCATTTAGTGGGTCCCTGTGATTCGTCCTTCATGTGCTTATGCGTGCTAAAACTGCGCATGCTGCCACTAACCACATTTGCATGCTGACCCTGTGCATGTCACCCCTAACCATATTATTCATTTCGTTTGTTTTTTCAAGCATGATTTTACTTACCATTCAATTGCATTTCACTTTGCAACAAATGTAAAGCGCCTAGAGAGAGATTAAGTTCTCTGAGGGCGCTTTATCAAGTGAATTATTATTATTACATTATTATTATTATTTGGCGGCTTTCGTCGCGCTTGCAGCGGCAGCGAAGAATTTCCCCCGGCGCCGCAGCACTCGCCGAAGCCGCCGCGACCCCGCGAGGTCGCCGAGTTCGAGCACCTGCTCGAAGGAGCTGCGGCCGCTTCTGAAGTGGCTAGCGGCGCGAGAGGAAGAAAGCCCGGCGACGTGGATCGAGCACTCGGCGGAGCTCTCTCGCTCGGTCCGCACGCTCTGCTCCTCCTCCTGTAGCTCCGCGCTCCTTTTCATCGCACCTGCACGAGTAGCCGGCGCGAGTAGGAGCAGGTCGAAGGCTGAGGGCAAGGTTGCTCAAGCTTACCGAGCTCGCTGCTGCTGCTGCTGCTGCGCTTCGAGCCTGGATTAACCCGGCTTCGTCGACCTGGGCTGAGCCACGGTTGCTCCCCAGGAAAAAACCATGAGTGACTTGCATCTACTCCGTCCATGCGCGTTTTGAAGCGGTTGGACCCGTTTCTTTTAATCGCTGGCAAATCTGCTGAAATGCCGTTCTCCGTATTTGCGTACTCTCTCATTGCTATTCGTAGCGCTTTCTAAGCGGAAAGCACGCGGCGGCCGTTTTAAATTGCCCTGCTCTGCAATCGTGAGTATCAGCAATAAGTTCAAGCTGCGCTTCGCACACCGCTTTGAATTCGCAATGTAATTAACGCCACAAAGCAAATAAGCCAGCAAAGATTTCGAATGTTCTCGTGCATAGTCGCAATTATTAGAGCGCAAAGCGGGTGCTAGCTAAGAGCAATGAGACCGTCTTAAAAACGGCTCTAGCTGTTTTATATATCACGTTAGTGGTAAGTGCTGGTCATCGGCACTGCATTCGTACGGGCTTTACCACCACTCGTACGACCTCGTTTCCCATATAGCAATTGCTTTGCGAAATTAAACTAGTAGTTAGCTTATTCTACGGTCTCATTTATAGAACGAGTAGAAAAGTCGTTGCGGCTACCACTTCAGGTTTGCAATGGGCAATGAGGCTTTGCCTGCTTTGGAGCGTGAACCCTTGACCTGGGGGTTATGAAGTGAATACATCGTGTCCCCCCCAGGCTAAGACCCAGGTTTCATATTAACCGATACTAGACTGACTTCTGTCAATTAATCAAGATTAAATTCACTCTGAGATTCAGTGACTGCACTTTGCAAACTATCGTGGACCAAAAAGACTCTGACAGCAAAAGATGCAGCAGTCAGTCGTTGTTTTGCTTGACACTTGCTGCGAGCAATTACGACGCTACACTTTAACGCCAAGTTTTGGCTTAGTGCATATAAAACATTCATAGACGCACTACGGACCCATACAAGGTTATTGATTGGCTATCTAAAAGATGCACCTTCGAATTTGCTTAGAGCCGAGAGTATTGCTCGGAGCCATCTTGGCACCTTGCTCCTCGATGCGGTTGCATAGCCCTCGGAGCAGCAGGCCGCACGTGACGGCGGCCGAGAGGTCATATAGTGGTCCCTAAGAGCTGAACGGTTTTGTCGCGAGTGGCTCGTGAGGGCTCTGATAGTGTGTGTCCAAAAGTTGCCTTTGATGACTGAACGGCTGTATAGAATGGTTGGAAATGAGCTCGCAGTTGAAGCGTGAGCAACCTCGCGGTGCAACAGTGACTTTCATGTTTGACCTCTGAACTTGCATTTTCAAGGTCGCGGTCTTTGGATCCCGAATTCTGAAAGCAAGAAAATGTTTCATAGCTATCCTGGATCAAAAAAATTTCAAAAACATAAGAAATTCAGGACACTTGACAGCATATAGTTCCAACCTAAGAAGGCAAGTATAGTTTTATTTGGTTGCATCGCGATTCATAAAAAAACGCATCTTTTTAGGCTAATAGTTTTTGAGAAGGAGTGTTGCCGATAACTGAACTGCCCATGCTTTACCAAAAATAGCGAAGACACTGTTTAACAAAAGCAAAATTTTACGTTCTTTCGCTACATGTTGATGGGCTGGCTAGTAGCCGAGTAGTGACATTCGCAACGAATATAAGAGCATTAAATGGCATCGGGTTCTCTGAGCTCTCTTTTCTGTACGGCAATTCTTGTTATTTTTGAAGCACATTTCTTTTATGGTTTTTCTATTTGTACACCGTTAACTTCACACATATTCACACACACTTTCACCAACTCCCCATTAGCAAAAACTTGTGCACGACCTTCTATGGCTTCATTGAAAGGACGAATGCGTCGTAAGCTCCCACTTGGATTGCGTAAATTCTGGAAAACGGGGTTTCTATACGCTCTCGATAAATAAACCGTGCAAGCTCTGGTCAGAGCTCTTTCTACGCCTCGCCTTGCAAACTCTTTTCAAGCATTATCTGATAGGTAAGTAAATTCCGGTAAATCTTGCGTACTGCATACTTTAATCAGAAGATTTTTGCACAAACATTTTGGTCTTTGCATTTCTTTTTCCATTGAGAGCATCCCTGAGGGCACCGCTTCGACTTCCTACTTCCAGGAGCACAGCTTCTAGACTAGCTGATCATCGCCGGAGGAAGTCTGGTGACGAACTTTCTATGCTGTCTTGTTATGCTCTCTATTTAGCCATATAGATATACATATATATTTATTTATATATATATATACAAAAATATATAGAGGAAGTGGCTAGATAGAGAACATAAAAAGACTGCATATATATATATATATATATATGCGTTTACATATAGTTAATTTGTAAAGAACCATAAGAGAACTTTATTCCATATTCAAGTGTTATAAATATGCTACGGGACTCGAGCCATCAACCTTGTTCAATAAAGGCGGCCGACACCATAAACCAGTGGCAAATCGGGGGTTTACTCATTCATTTCGCTAGGATAGCGGTACTGAAACTCACGCATCGAACTCTTAGTACGACCGTCCTGTCCTGTCAATCATTTTCGCAGGCTATCCTTTTTCGTTCGCCAAATCTTGCAGACGCCTACTAGCTAGTGCGACCCACACATTTCAGCTCCTAATCGAGCTGCTCCGCTTCTCCGCCCCTAGCGATCCGCTCCGCTCGATCCGCTCCACTCCGCTCGATCCGCTCCGCTCCGCTCGATCCGCTCCACTCCGCTCGATCCGCTCCGCTCCGCTCGATCCGCTCCGCTCTGCTCGATCCACTCCGCTCGATCCGCCCCGCCCGCACCGATCTAACCGATTCGTGGCCGCGGCGTCGCACGGACGGCTGCCCACGCTGCGGCGGCTGCAACCGCCGCCGCCGCCCCGTGCTTCGCTCTTGGGTCTGCTGCTGCGGCGACGCCGCGAGAAGGACCAGCGAGCGGCAAAGGCGGAGCGCCGTTCCGAGGTTGAGGCTTCCTGCGCCTTTCTGCGGGGCAGCTGCGAACGCAAGCCGTTCGCGGTAGGCGCATTCTGACTCGTCGCTTTATGGCGCGGAGACTTTTCTGCACGCGCCATCTCGCGGATCGGGAGCTGCGCCGATACAGACGCATGCCGGAACTGCGAAAAAACAGCGACATGCGGCGGCCAAGTCGCCCCTTCAACGCAGCACTGAGCATTGAGACTATTGCCTCGAGAGAAAATATCGAGTCTTAGCTCGAGCTCTCGGAAGACTCTTTAATTCCGCGCGCGATACGGAGTCTAGCGAAAGGCCGAGGAGCACCTTCGGGTGGACGTCCGGACTAACGTTTGTGCGCGCAGGTCGGTCGCCGCCCGAGCGCCACGCCGCTGGCGGACGGCGGCACGACGTCCGGCGCGCGGCGGCTCGCCGCTGCGGAGTGCGGACGCTCAGGTGTGTGCCGCAGCTTTCGCCGCCGTCGTCGGTCGTCGTTCTCTCCGCGCGGCGATCGCAGCCGAGTTTGCATAACCCATTAGCGCGCTGTGGATTGCTCGCTTGCACAATGGCCGCTATTCAGGAGCGGCAGTGACGACCTTTTCGTGCCTCCGCTGCGGTCGCAGAGTCGGACAAAAGAAATCAATCGAGCGCTCGCCGCTGCGCGCCAGGCTTGTCAAAGTAGAAACATAGTCGAGCGGAATGGCATCGCTCTGCTCTCTGCTGGATGCATCGAGACGCACGCGCCACCGGAGCTCGTCGGCGTGCGCGCGCGTGCGAGAGCACCGTCGAAGCACCGGTCCGCGGCGGCGTTCGTGCGCTGCCTGAGCGTCGCGGCGGCGGGAGAGGGGTGGTGAGCAAACGCAGGGTAGCCCTCGAAATGGCCCTCTCGAGACGAGGCACTACCTCGGAGCGCGCCCGCGAAACCTCTCGAAAAGGGCAACAGCCAGCGCGCGCGCGGCGAGCAATGGCGGCACGCCACCACCGCCGCTGCCGCCGCATCCGTCAGAGTGCGGCGTCGATGGACGCACTCTCTCTTGCGCTTTTCCTGTTTCTCCTGCTCCTCCTTCTGCTCCTCCTTCGTCGCCGCCATCACAACCGCTGAGAGGTTCAGTTGGTAATGAAGGCGTCCTGCAGCCAGGGTAAGCACTTCCGCACAGCCGCCGCTCTGATCTGGCCCATTTGGAACTCGTCCTCGGACGAGTGCGGGCTGTTGAGCGCGCGCAGAGCCATCGCGCGGTAGCGGCTGTCGTAGTCGCGCGGCGTCGTCTCGAACAGCGTCGTCGGCTGTCGCCGCAAGGCTCCAGCGAGCGGAGCGAGCGCCCGAGGCGGCGGCTGCGGCCGAGGCGGCGGCGCCCTGCGGTGGCTTCTGCTCGCAGCCTCGTCTTCGGCGGCGCCGTCGCGCCGCTGCCGAGCGAGTCCTGCAGCTTCGCCTCCACCGCCGCCGCCGCGCGCTGCGCCCGCCAGAAGCCAATTCTGCCGGCGGCTTAGCTCCGGCTGAGCGGCTCCATAGCTGGACCAGCCGCTTTTCGCTGCCGCTTCGGCCTCTTCCGCTTCCGGCCGTCCGCGAACGCCGCTTATTGCCGGCAAGAGCCTGCTGCCGCCGTCGAGCGGCGATCGCGAGATCGTCCGATCGGTGATCGCGGCAGTGAACGCCGGGAGCGGACTGCTCAAGTCGGTCGGCTCCTCCTCCGTCTCGTCGTCGTCCACCTCCTCCTCGCCGCCGCCGGCGTCGCTTCGGTCGCCGCCCGATTCGCTGCCGTCACCAGCGGCGGTGGCGGCAGATGCAGTTTGGCCGCTGCCGACGGTGTTAGGTCGCCAGGACGAGGGCGGAGGACAAGTCTGCTCTGCGCGGATGGCGAATGCTGCCCGCTGCGCCTCGTACGACATTCGGAAGTAGAGGCCGCTCACCTGCTGGCAGCCGCCGCGGTCCGTCCGCCGAGGGGCGGCGGCGGCGGCGGCGGCGGCGGCTCGGTGGCGGCTCTCGCGCCACCTCTTGTTGGGAGCCAGTTGAACGAGCGAGACTCTCCGCAACGGCAGCCGCGAAGGCGGCCGCCGTGGCCGCTCCGCTTCTCCTAGCGGCGGCCGACGGAGCGGAGCGCGGCGGCGGCGGCGCACGACGCTCCGCTGCGGCGGCTGCGGCTGCACCCGTGACCGGCCGCAGCGTCCATGCCGGCGTCCGCGCCGCCCGTGGCAGAGCAGGAGCGGAACCGAGCCTGGCTGCGGCGCTTGTGGTTGCGGCGGTGAGCGCCCTTCTCGCGCCGCCGCCGCACCGAGCGAGCGGGCGAGCGACCTCTTAATTCACACGCGAGAAATCCGTTGGGGGGCGGGTCAGCTCGGGCGTCTATTGTTTACCTCCCGCTGTCGACATTTGAAGTGCAGTCGTCGAGTCGGAAAGGTAGTGTTTATACAAGACTTGCTCTTACGTTAGAGACCGCATGGGCAAACACCTCGAAGCTGGCCATTTCTGTGCGCTCGCGTCGAAGCTCGCGAGCAAGCCGCGAGCATCGGCGCCTCTGCCGCCGCCGCCGCCGCCGCTACGACCCAGCGCGCGACGAGGCGCGCTCTCCGCTCTTCCGCCGACTCTTGCTCGAGCGAGCACCGGCAGGGGAGGTGTGGGGAGAGCTACCACACCCTTCCGGGCAGTTCATGTTCCGCCCGATCCGAGGCGAAGTCACTCTTCCAGCGAAACGACATGGGTCGCAAATGGCCCCGACTGCCGCCGCCCCCACCCGCTCCCAAGCGGCTAGCCAATACAGGCGGCGGCGCTTTGATGCCAACTCACAGAAGCCGGACGAACGGACGACGCTGCGGTCTCGGACGACGTCCTTTTATGATTTGGCAGGAAAAAGTGGTGAAGCGCGATTATAAAAGAGATTATAAATCGCAGATCAAAGATCGCCTGATGGTGGATTGGCCAATCAGCGACGCGTTAGCAATCGATGCTGAGCGCTTCGTAAAAAACCAGCGCGCCGCACGTTGCGGAGAGGTCAACGGACACACACAGCTGTCTTTCGGACGCGCTGAAATCCTGGGCTATTCGTACTATGCAGCTGTTCTTTCTATAAAGTGCATTAGTGCTTTTGTTCCGAAGACACGCGGGAGTTTCGCGATATAAACAAACCAGAAACGCGGCTGTCGCTTTCGGATGGACTCGAGAAAACCGGCACGACGCACCGCCGACGCCTACCGACACGAAATTGCTCCAGTGTATTCAGCTTCTGCGAAAACGGCAGTCACGCGGACGTATAGAGGCATCGCCTCGCCAGAGACAAGTTTTCGCAAACTAAGGTCAATAAAAAAAGCCGCCACTCCAGAATTTCGACCTCGGCTTGATCTCTAGCTGTAAATATATCGGCGGCGGTAATAATATCGAGCGAGCAAAGCGCCCCGGATTGCGAACGGCGGCGCGGCGCACCAACGGGCGTCGCATAGCTGACTGACATGACATTCACCCCCCCCCCCCGCTCGGTTGGAAACCTTTTCAGCTGAGTGCAGCAGCTCCGCCTGCTTTCCACATTTCCGCTGCTGCTGCAGCAGATCGATTCGTTGCAGCGCGCCGCCGCCGCCACGCACTTCGAAGGCGGCTTGGGACTCCGCCGCCGCCGCCGCTGGCTCGCGCCGGGCCTAGCGCTCTGGCGCGCGGACGTTGCTAGTGCGAAAACGACTGCTGCCGCCGCGCTCGTCGCGCGCTCGTCCGGCGTTCGACTCAGAGCAGCTCGAGCAGAGCAGCCGAGGCCAGCTGCGCACCAGACGAGCTATCTCGCGAAACGAGCGGCCAATAAATCGGCCGAATAAATATGTCGGAGCCGGTAGTTTTAAGCGGTTCTGAAATTCTAATTAGTAAGAACCGGCTGTGCGGTAACGCATGATCTACTCGAAATAAATAGCCCATTTCAAGCGATACTTGCGTAAGTGTGCTTTGGTCACAGTTTCAAGCGAGCTGCACGCTACGGCTGGTGCTGTGCAGACGTAGCCAGCCGTTGCTCTGTAATACACTGCTCTACATTCAACGACTTGGATTTATTATATTAAGGTAAAAATGGCAATAATAACAGTAGAAAATTTGTGTATAACCCTAAGAGAACTAGAATTCTTTCTTGCCACGTTGCGTGCGCTGTAAATCAGCGGCGGAGCCAGGGGTAGAGAGAGGCGTTTGCCCCTTCCCGCAGCGAGCTAGCGACCTGGGACGCCTCTTATTCCTACGCCCCGGCCGTCACCAACGACGATATAATGTCCTGATTCTACTTGCTGAGCAGCCGCTCAGTTCGTGTCTAATAACGCTATGATTTTGCGCTATAGCTTGTATTAACTGTGGATCTAGTCCAGCGTATACGAAAATCTTTCGGGTCTTGATCCCTGACACAAAAAGTTTGCTGGTCTTCCCCCAGAGCAAATCCTAGCTCTGCCTCTGCTGTAAAAGAAACATGTCACTTGGTTAGTGTTTAGGACACAATTTCAGCCTATGCACAAGGACAATTCAATTGCAATGAGAAAATTTTATGAGGAACGGGAGGGGTTTTAGCATTTTTTTTTAGATGTGGTCGAGTCAGGGAATGCCGGGACGTCAGCCAGAAGTGAGCCCTAGGCTTTGGTAAGATAAGAGCTAAAGGCACGGTCTCCATTGACTTTGAGACTGGTTCGAGAAACAGCTGAACTACTCAAGGCTATTGTCTCGTTTTTTATTCGCGATGAAATTGCTGATGTTGGGTCTGCTGTACCACGTCAGCGGACTACTCCGGCGGAAGCCGCTGAGGCGACAACAGCGGACCCACTTGCAGCAGCTGCTTCCAAGCTAGCGTGCTGACCGTGCGGCCCGGTTCCGCGTCTCCGTAATAAACGGCATCTGCATGAGCCCTCTTGATCTGCGCGCCACTGCCCGCACAAACTTAACAGTGGTGACGTAGATGGGATTTAAAGGACACGCTGCTTGTAGTCCGGCAGGATCTGATACGAGAGCTCCACCAGCGTCGATAAGTATCCTTCCGATTAAAGGGCATTCCATGCTAAAGTTGGAGGTAGCTCCGCTTAAACCGGCGGACTTACTGTACCTTGTGGTACTTGTCAGGAAGATTCTTCCTCCATCCTCTGCCTCTGTGCATGAGGCACTTGCTAGAAATGCGGTGGAGATTCCTGCTCAGGCCGCTTCTGTTCTTCGATACTAACTCGAGTACTGAGACACATTTTTTGATGTCTAAAATTTCTGGGCCACAAGTGCCTGTCACAATGTCTTCTGAGTGGCAGCAGGTGGCGGCGACAGTGGAGGAGCAGCCTGTGGCGGTGGCCTTTAAAGTATCGGCTGCCTCTGAGTCGGCGGCTTTCGATGAGGCCGAGGTTGTTGCCCACGAAGTGCTAGTGGTCCACGAAACGACGATCCACAAGGAAACGGACAAGATGGCACGGGCCCACGAGGTGGCGGCCCGAAAGACGCCGGTCAGCGAAACTGCTCGTTGCCAGACGACGACCACAAAAGTCCGCGAAAGGACAGCAGGGGTGAAGGTCACCGAGGAGGTCACCGAGGAGGTCACCGAGACAGCGCCGGCGACAGGCAGTGAGACCACTGCGACGACGGTCAACGCTTCAACGATGACAAGCCCTGAAACGCCACCAGGTGCTACGGCAGTCAGTGCTGTGACTACGGTTAGCGCTGCACGGGCCAGCGAAGCTGCTCCGGATAGTGCTGCTACGCTGGTGAGCGCTGCTACGTCGGTCTGCGCTTCGACTACGACACCGGTCTATGCTGCGACCACGATGCCGGTCGGTGCAATGACTAAGACGGGCGATGGAAAGGCAGTCGCGAAGGCCACGGAGACCGCCAAAACCCGTGCGGCAGAGGGAGGAGGCACGCACCTACTCTCCGGTTGTGGGAAACGGGCGCTGCCTACGCCACAGCGGTGGCTTAAAGCTGGTGGCCCACGCATCCAGCTGGTCACCGAAGGCCGTGGTTTGGTGTGCCTTCTACGAGCAGGTGTCACGTAGCCTCTTGGCTAGTGAGGACATTTTTGTACCTGACACAAATTCGCGCTGTCTTGCGATTTTTTCTAACTTGCCATTGCATGCTATATTGAGCTTCTCGCTTGTTTGGCTATACTTTCAGAAGCCGACCGATGGTCAGTCGGCTTTTCATGGGAAGCGAGGATGTTGGGTCTGCTGTACCGCGAGGGCAGACTACCCCAGTGGAAGATGCTGAGACGAGAGCAGTAGACCCACTTGCAGCAGCTGCCTCTATGCCAGCGTGCTGGCCGTGGGGGTCCGGTTCCGAGTTTCCGTTAAAAACGGAATCTGCTTGAGCCGTTCGCGACTGCCCGCACACAATTAACAGCTGGCATCTCAACATGTTTAAATAAATATATATATATATATATATGTATATATATATGTATATATATATATATATATATATATATATATATATGTATATATATATATATATATATATATATATATATATATATTTATGTACCCAGGCTGGGTTCGGTTGGCTGGGACCGGACGGCTATAATTAGGTTAGGGTCACCGGCTAGGCCGCGGTCGGACCTATGGCATGTGCGGTGACGTGGTGTCGCCGGAGCTCTTGGGTACGAGAAGTTGGCCGAGTAAGTCGTGGTGTTGGAGGCTCCCGGTCTCGCCGAGTTATGCACCTGGATTCGTGCAGGCGTGCTCCGGCGATGCTGCCACGCACGCAAGGGAACGAGTACCCAAGGCCCGAGCGGAGCTGGATAGCTCGCTCGTTGTTGAGACCTGTATATTCCGCGTTCACAGTGTAGCGTGTTCGTGACACCTCCCCCCGTGTGTTGGTGTCTTTCGGTGGAAGCTTAAGACTGTGGTAGTTGTCGACTCGGACTCGCCAAGCAGTTACTCAGCCTGCCGGGTTTTGGACGGCGTACACTCGTACTGTTGGATTCGGAGTCGGTACAACGACAGGACTGCAGAAGCCGACTGACCCCAACTAACACGTTTGTTCGCGCTTGCTGCGTCGTCTTGCGCCCCCATAGTGTACTATGTATAGGACCCTCCCTGTAGACATGTTTAGTTCTCTTGTTGCTGTTGGCGCATGCGTTAATATAAAGAGGTTTACCCGGACGGCCGCTCGTCTTACCCTAGCTCGGCGGCATGGCGAGCGGCAGCGTGGCCGGAGTATAGCAGGGTTTGGCGGGAACTAGCCTCTGACCCCTGGAATTCGGTTACGTACATATATATATAATTTTTTTATTTTTCAAGTGAGATGTTGCCTCATTCCATGAAAATCTCCTCCAGCTCCTCACCCCTCGAATATTGATCCAGAATATTCCCCGGCTCGTCAGCAAGCTGGCATTGGTCCTCATCGTTCTCTCATTCCTCCGCATCCTATGCCGCCCGTATCGCGCCCTTGCTGCACGTATTGCTGACATCCGCACATAGATGCTAGCGAACTTTATCAAATTAAATGAGGATAAAAACAACCTAATAGTTATGGCCAAACCAAGTTTTACTCATAAACTGGTAAGATTATCGTTCAAAAACAGGCTCCGTGAGCATATCTCCTGTTGCGTCTGCACGAAATGTAGGTATTCTGTTCCAAAGTGACCTTTCACTAGATGACCACGCCAGCTCCACACTCAAGTCTGCCTACTTTCAGTTGCACGCCATAGCGAAAATTCTGGCTTGCTTAGACAGGGATACTTAATCAGAATTAATCCATGCATTTGTGGCATCCCGAATCGGCTTCTTTAACTCAGTTAACTTAGTCTACTGGTCTACCGGCCTATGCAGTCACGCACTTATAGTTGGTGCAAAACTCTACAGTTAAGCTTGTCTGTCGCGAGCGTCACAGTTGCCACTTGAGCCGAATACTCACCGACCTGCACTGGCTACCAGTCAAGCAACGTGTCGACTTCATGGTTTGGTCACTCACTTTTAGGCTCCTCCGTTCTCTGGCTCCAGCCTACCTATCAGAACTACCCCCTCCACCATTGTAACTATCGTACGATCTGCTGTTCCGACTCAGATTGTTTAGCTATTCCTAGTACAAACCTCAATTTTTTTGGAAACCGTGGCTTTAATTCACATGCTCCCACAGCCTGGAGCACACTCCCGACTGACCTCACAACATTCTCTGCACATGAAGACATTCGAAAAGAAGCTTAAAACATCTGTTTATTACAGTATTTAATGGGTCATCGTGATTCGTCCGTTGTATGCTCATGCTTGCTCAAACTGCACATGCTGCCACTTACCATATTTGAGCAGTGACCCTTTGCATGTCACATCTAACAGTGTTATGCTTAATGACATTGCGAACGCTGCTACTAGTGATGTGGTCGTGCTTTCTGTACAGGATATATAAAAAGCCTACTAAGAGATCCAGTTGTCCGAGGGTGCTTTTCAAATGTACCGTTATTGTTATTATTAATTACAATACTTCCCTTCCTCCTCTTCTAACTGCCGCTGTTTCTCTTCTCTCGCTGCTGCAGTTGCTCCTGGGCGGCATTTTCATATTCGATGGAGCCGGCGCCAGTGAAGCGGTTGGTGTACGTGAGTGCGCATGCGCGTCTTAGAAAGAACTCGCAGGAGCTGCAGCTGCTTGTCGGCTGTGCTCGTAGCGCCGTTGAGTGTGATGCAGATGACATGAAACGTCACAGCTTCGCGAATCGTATCCGATTGCGTCCAAACGTACTCGCCGTCGAGCAACGCCCCAACGAACCTCCCCGATCCGACCCTTCTCGGGCCATTTGTATGCTGGGAGCAGAGCGGCCATGACGGCCTCCCATTACTTGCTCCTCGAAAACATCGAAAAATGGCATCTCATCGCGCGAGCAGTGCGTCCCGCGTGCAATGAGCGGATCAATTCATCCGCGTTTGGGTGGATCAATGAGGTCGCACCAGTGCGACGGGTGACAGCTCGAGTTGATTGCATTTTGATTGGCCTCCAGTCTTTTCCGAGTCTTGTAAACTTCTTCGAAAGAGGATGGCTTGGGCGCTCGAGCTTAGACACGACCGCAAATTTTTTTCCAATCACGCTGCTCTGCACTGACTGACCGGTCGGTGTTGGAGGGCAAAATGGTCGGAGCTGCAGAAGCCGACAGAAGTGCCGGCGCCGCTGTTGTAATGTTACTTTCTTTTAAAATAAAAAAATTTGAGAATGCCATTGAAATCTCGGAGCATTTAAAATGACTTTCTAATTTGCTCTGGACCTCTATTAACCTGAAGCCTAAAATTATAACTGATAACTATATGAGTAAACCTAGTGTCACCCGGAAGTTTGAAGACCTAACTCTCAAGATTAGTTCAGCTAGCAAGCTACTCAAGCGACGACTGCCCGTCATCGAGGCGTACTATTTTAAAATGTCTTTCCACCTGATTGATGAGCACATTTATTCCACTACTCTGAATTCGCCCTATTTTCAGCCAAGGAACTAGGCCAAGATCAAGAACTACTTAGATACGAGAATGGCAGCAAAACTGTAGTTGGTGTGACATCGCATCTAGATGATTGCTATTCTATTCATTCAGGATTCCCACCCTGTATCCGTAGTCGTCTGCAACTGGTGCGAAACTCGACAGCTCGTTCGGTTTATTTTCAGCAGTGTAGCTTCCATATAACCCACTTCTGTCTGAGTTCCAGTGGCTCCCTATCAAGCAGTGAATTGATTTTATGATCCCTAGTCTGGCTTAGAGGTCACTTGACTTGCTAGCACCAGCCTTGACCTATCCGACTTCCTTGCTCCTCCAGTCATGTGCTCCTGCATCACCATTTCCCCAGCGTCTATTCATCTCGCTATCCTTCAACATTTAATTGAAATAGTTTGGTGATCGAGCCTTCAGCTGGTATGAAAACAAAATCCGGAACTCGCTTCCGCCAATGGTTACTAAGCGATATGACCTTACACATTTTTAATCGCAGCTAAAGACGCCTCTGTTTTTGTTAGCCTTCCCGTGGTCTCAGTGAACACGTCTTTTTTGTTACGGTATGCTTTTCGTGCGTACCTATGCTTGATCAAGTTCATCTTACGAGCCACATGTCTTAATAACCGGCGGCTCCGAGTTTATACATGCTGCTATAGCATTCTGGCCTGAGCATGGCACTTGTTTGCTTTTGCATGCTTGACACCAGGAATGTCCCTAACCCTTGGATACTGATTCTCTGCAGCGAGTTGTTAAGAGCTTGGATAACAATTTAGCTTTTTAGGGCGCTATGAATATGATAAACTATAAGTATTATTATTATTATTATATTAGTATTACCTATTTAAAAAAATGCTTTTTTACCACAAGAACTCTGGCCCAAAGTGAGCCAACACTTTTGACGATAGCAGTAATAATAGCTAAAAAATAATAATGACAACTGCGCTTATCACTTAAACATAATTAAATCTCTTTTCAAGCTCTTTACATTTGCTGAAAAGGAAGCATGTCAGTTGGTTAGTTAGGCAAACAAAATTTTAGCATGAGAAAACACAAAAAAGGACTAGTCCCACGCACAGAGCAAAGTAGCTAAAGAACAGGCGGGGCTTTGTTTTTTCAATATCAGCAAGTCAGGGGATATGACGTCAGTCGGTACCGAGCTCCAGATTTTGGAAGCATATGAACTGATGGGGAGGTTTCCGAAGAATTTAGAATAGCACAGTTAGAATAAACTTGAAACGAAAGAGTGGATGATTCGATGGGAAGCCTGTGTAGGAAGTATTTCGGGTTTCTATGCTGGCGTAAGGGATTTGAAGGATTTGATTTTTAAATTTACAAGCTGGTGCAGCAAGCTTGAAGGAAACACGTTGCTTCGTAGCTAGCCACTCCAGGTTGTTGAGAGCGGGTGCAACATGGTGGATATCAAAAGAAAGCCCGGCTACAATTACACCTACTGTTTTATCACAGCGGCAGGAATACTGGCAAGTAGTTAGCTACAAGTCCAGGCAGGATATATACAATCCGCGGAGCAGCTTGTTTGTGAGATCATTACCTAAGCAAGACCGACTATATTTTTTAAATGCAATGCAGCAGCTGAAAGTATGCATGATCGACTCCAGAGCTGATGCAGTAGTGAGGAAAAATGTCAGTTTAGATCAGAAAGCCCAGATTTAATGTAGAGGGTGCAGGACATATGCTGGGCAAGCCCATTTTGAAGGTTGATTTTTCCATTTTCTGAGCTGAACTAGGTTTTCCCATTAGTAGGGAGTAGGTTTTTTACCGCCAGGTTTTCTCATTCCTAGGAAGTTGATTTTATCGCTATTCCATTTGAGAAATCTTGCTGCAATTCAATTTCAAATGTCGGCAATAAATACTGCAAACAAGTTGAAACATTTTGACTTGTCGGAAGGCAGGGAGGGGTCGCAGCGAAGGTACTGCAATTTAATGTATCTCCGTCTGTAACTCCACAAAGCTACAAAGACTATGTGGGTGTTTCGCGGGAGAGTTTTGTTTTGTGCACTCACAGCCTAAGCGGCTTTCGGTACGCACCCGGTAGCCAATAGACTTCATCTCACGGTACTGCTATATCATGTATATCATATATATATATATATATATATATCATGCTATCTGCATACAGATAAAAGCCTATGTCGTGCTTGGCTATTAAATCGGAAAGAGGGAGAGTATAAATTGTGAAAATAAGTAGACCCAACACAGAGCCTCTGGGTACTCCGTACTTTAGCCGTTCCTTAGATGTCTGCTGCCGGTGACATCAAAACTCTGGAGTTGCTCACTTAGATACGACCTAAACCAGTACAGTGCAGTGCCCATGATGCCAAGAATTTCACTTTACAGCAAATGTAAAGCGCCTAGAGAGAGATAAGGTTCTCTGAGGGTGCTTTATCAAGTGAATTATTAT
This sequence comes from Cristatella mucedo, assembly GCA_009760855.2. Classification (NCBI taxonomy): domain Eukaryota; kingdom Metazoa; phylum Bryozoa; class Phylactolaemata; family Cristatellidae; genus Cristatella; species Cristatella mucedo. The sequence continues at coordinate 412,314 of WPIO01000014.1, read as the reverse complement.
TATTATTATTATTATTAGAAGAAGAGATTAAGATCAAAAAGACTTGATCATCAGTCATATCAAAAGCTGCCAAGAGACCCAGCAGAACCAGCTGAGAGACTCGACATACGTCAGCATTTCTGAGTAGGTCGTAATGCATTCGTAGCATGGCTCCCTGTGGGGTGACTAACTCGAGAAATTGACGGAAATTCGGTTCGGTTTTAAATTTTTATTTCAATGTTAGAGTTTAACTGGTCTGCCACTAGTCGGTTTGGTGTCCTTGATAGGAACGGTAATTGGCAAGCTGAGAGGAAATTCTCCTGGTCTAATGTCGACTTGCTAATGAGCCATCCTAATGGCAGCCTCTTTGAAGGATGCAAGGACGAGACCACAGACTGCTATCTGTTAAATGGAACAAAGATTCCTGGAATGTCAGTAGGGGGAAAAGTACGTATAGGATTTGGGGGCGGGGTAACTAGTCTTTTTTATAGAGTGGGAATGAACTTCTAAATAAGGCCAACAATGGCAAGCTTGATAGCAAGGATGCAATTGAGACAGAATAAGGACCCGAAGTTGAACAATATAAGGCTAGTTGCAACTTAAGGGATAGGCTCGCTCGCTGATAACCCCTCCACTGGCTGACAAGGAAGCTAGAGAAACGATCTGCTGCTGCATCCCCTCGAGGATCACTAGTTACGGTGCTGACCTGGGATCGGCTAAGAAGTCTGTCGACGGTCGACGGTCGACATCCGCATTTTATAGTGTGCATCTATGGTTCCACTACGCTCTTACAAGAGGTAGACCACTCTGTCGGTGCACGCGTTTCTGTCCACTGCCCAGAGGTACGGTAAAGAGTCACAGCGCTGGAAGACAAAAAAAAGTGCAAAATAAAGCTCTCTTCTTCCACATGCTTCACTTATGCCTTTGTCCACGCTTCTGTCTTCTTGATGACGGCTGGATTGTGAGCCCCGCCCTCTTTCTTTCTTCTTTCCCTGGGGCTTTTCCTGCCGGAAGTCGTCCAATTGACGTCTGCGTGGATCGCTACTTTGCCCTCGTCAGTTCGATGAATATGACTCCAGTCTTCAGCTGCAAAGTATGCATGTTGGCATGCCCATTTCAGAAGGCACCTTTGCTGCTAATTTCTATAACTAATGGCATGCGTAAACCTAATCCAACTCCGAACTCCAAGTACATGGTCCGCGAACGGTAGCAACCTTAAAGCCATGCCGGCGGTCTCTTCCAAGCGCCGCCCTAGGATCCTAGCCTAAAGGCAAGGCGATCCCACTTGCATGACCTGGTTCGAGTCCCGCGGCAGGCAATTCTTTATTGCTCATTGCAAGCGGCAGCGATAGCCTCTGTTAATATTCCACCACCAGATAAAAGAGGCTGCTGAATTAGCTTACTTGCGTCGCTTTAGAGAAAGCTTGAAGTGGGACTTTCCTCTGAGCAGGTACAGCAAGGTTCAGAAGGTAGTCATGAGTTTCTGTTGTTGCACCTGGCCAGCCAGAGCTCGGTAGCACATGTACAGCTACAACCCTCAAAATATTTCTTTTTATTTTCACTTACTGCATGCTCGCTTATAATAAGCCTATGCGTCGCGAACGCATTGCTAACCGCATCATGTGGTAGAGGACTACAAGGCTTTTGAATTTTGGCAGCCAAGCTCCGTCGTCCTTCCATCCAGGTAGCGGGAGCATAATATGAGCAGCTCCGTGTTCGTGGCCCCTTTATTGGTTATGAATCACATGACAATAATAATAATTGTATTATTATTATTTTACTTACTATTCTATTGCGTATCACTTTGCAGCAAATGTAAAGCGCCTAGAAAGAGATTAAGTTCTCTGAGGGCGCTTTATCAAGTGCAATATTATTATTATTATTATTAACAAGCCCTCTCCAGCTTGCACGCACACGAGCAGGAAAAAAGCATTAGTCGTTTGGTTGCCTGTGAGATAGTCAGACTGAAAGTTTGAAACTAAATATACTAAGAGTACCTGTCACTAAATACAGGGCATCCTGCTACGCAGCCACAGAGGGCTATATTTGCACAGCAGTAGCCGTAGCGCACAACTCACTTGAGAGCCCAAAGCTAACAAACTGACTCAGCATCACAGCAGATCCATCCACTTCACCAGCAGCTTGAAGATAGAGATGATGACATATTTGGTCCTGATACTTGTAGCTCATGAAACGCTGGCAATCTCTATAAACATCATATTTAGACCACTTTAGCAGGCAATGTTTTCACTATATCTGCAGTATACACGTTATATACAAATACATATACATAAACACACTCATATACATACGTTCGGGATTGTTTAGATAAGGATACCGCGTCTAAGATGGTCCATGCATTCGTGACGTCCGGTCTTCATTTCTGTAACTCACTGCTTGCAGACCTACCGGCATGTGCAATCAGGCGATTACAGCTGATGCAAAACTCTGCAGCTAGGGTTGTCTGTCGTGAGAGTCGCAGTTGCCACATTACACCACTTCTCACCGACCTGCACTAGCTACCAGTCAAGCAAAGGATCGACTTCAAGGTTTTGTCGCTCACTTTTAGGTCACTTCATTCTTTGGCTCCAGCCTACCTCTCAAATCTACTCCTCCACCAGGCCAAGCATCGTACCACCCGCTTTTCGGAATCCAACAGTTTACCAATACCTCATACAAACCTCAAATCCTTTGGAGACCGTGCATTTAGCCCGTATGCTCCCAAAGCTGTGCCTGGGAACTCACTCCCGAATGCGTGCCAAAAGCCGCTTAGGCTGTGAGTGCGCTATACAAAACTCTCCTGCGTAACACCCACATGGTCGTTATGACTTTGTGGAGTTACTGACGGAGATACATTACATTACATTACTCCCGACTTGCGTTAGAACTTCCCCTGACTTGCCCACATTTAAAATGAACTTAAAAACACACCTATTTAGGACAGCATTGAGTGGGTCCATGTGATTCGTCCTTCATGTGCTTATGCATGCTGACACTGTGCATGCTGCCACTAACCACATTTGCATGCTGACCCTGTGCATGTCACCCCTCACCATGTTATTCATGTTGTTTACCAAGCATGATATTACTCACCATTCAACTGCGTTTCCCTTTGCAGCAAATATAAGGCACCTAGAATGAGATTAAGTTCTCTGAGGGTGCTTTATCAAGTGCATTATTATTATTATTACACATTTATAATACATATGCACACACACACACACACTCGCGCACGCACACACACAAACACCCACACACACACACACACACACAGACACCCACACACACACACACAGACACTCACACACACACACACGCGCACACACACACACACACGCACACACACACACACACACACACACACACACACACACACACACACACACACACACACACACACACACACACACACACACACACACACACACAGATGGATAGATAGAAAGATAGATACAGTTATCCCTCATTTATCGCGGTTAATCAGTTCCCGACTCTAGCACGATAAGTGAATTTCCGCGAAGTAGAATTCTTTATTTATAAATCGAATATGTTCGTAGTTAGAGCATAGAAAACCTGTTCAGGATCCTCTAAGTACGGTTTTTTACATTACTAGAGCCCTCTGGACATGAAATAACACCTCTTCAGTCACCATCACACTAGTATTATCCAATATATTAGACAAAATAAAAGAAATATGACATATTAGACGTTACAGATATCGCATTATTTTTATTTATGATTACTATTGTGCATTTAATTACACTAGGATAGTAAATCAGTAAACAGCGCGCTCTGATTGATTTGGTTTCACTACACACAATTTATTTGAGGAAGGTTCTTACCCACACACAAGAAGTTGTCGAGCGGCAGCGCTTGGCATTGAAGGATTTGCGGGGTGCTTGAATACATAGGCCTACAGTCCATGCATACAGTAATTTTAATTTTAACTGCATTATAGGGATGTATTATTGAATCAGACAACCCAGCGTGTGCGGTATCATTTTCACTATCTTGATCAACTTTTAAATGAATATATTAGGAAAAAATCGCGATAGAGTGAAGCCGCGAAAGTCGAAGCGCGAAGTGGCGAGGGACGACTGTATAAATAAAGGTATATATACAGACTTGGGTACTCCATCCAAAAAGCACTAATCGACTCTTAAAACAACGGATATTTGGAAATTTTCAAAACTAACAGTAAAAGTGCCAAAACTAACAGAGAACCAACTTAACAGTTATAAGCAAATACAATTGACAGCATGTGACTATCATGATTAGAAATTATGGAAATAGACCTTTTTTCCAGACGGTACGTAAAATCTGGAGTCAGACATGATATAATGTAGTATAATTTATCTACGTCTGTTTATTTATGAAATCACAACGACTAAGTGGAAATTTTAAGTCACTCAAAGCCTAAGCGGCTTTCCGTGCGCATACGGTGGCCAAAAGGCTTCATCTCACGCAATCAAGAGAAAGCGAGAAGCATAGCTGATTCAGGAGGGCAGTCAAGGAAGTGAGTAGCATGGATCACGCAGCTCCTGACGGCCCGAAAGAATGTGCCAGAGCCGGCAGCAGGAGAGTAGATTTAACTGATTCAGTAAAATCATTTATAAAGCAGCAGAAGAGCCGTAGCTACTATTCCCCAACTTGATGTGGGCAAAAACTAACTGCCTGCTATGCTACATGATCTCGCAACCTGGGTCTTGCGGTGCAAGTAACTTATCTCTCTCTACACACAATTCATTCATATATACTTCATTTGTATTGCGCCTTAAGAGCCCTTCATCTCTATTCACGCGCTTCACATTTACCATAGGCTCAAGCCAAAAACCTCGGTCATCAATGCATTCACTTTGACCTCGGCAGTCAAAGGCGAGCACCTTAACCACTGGACCAAAGCCAGCGTCAACTAGTTGGTCATTAGGCTGGTATAACACCGTATATACCCAAGGAGAAAACCTAGCCTTCACTTTCGTAATTACGTTTCAGACACAAATTGTGTAGATGCCGTAATAGTTCTTGTATAGGATTAGAACTTGCATTACTTTATCTCTTTGCGTAGATATGGAAACCACTAGTTTAGAATATTGCAATTCATCTCCATTGTGACCGATTCCTTGTTGTACCTTAAGCAAAACCGCTTTATTTTCCTAAATTTTATCATCGTGGAAGTTACTAATGGTCTAATCACATTGCTTTTAGTAATACAAATATTTCTCTATCGGTATTGACACATTTAGTAGGCGTATTTCTGTAGTCTTACTAAAATTAGCCGAATTCATTAATTTTGAGTGTCCACATGGTTTCTAGACAGAGATTCTGACGTCTCACTGCCTCTTCCAGAAACATACACGTATGCTCAGTCAATAAATACTAAGAAAATACAGTATCTATGCTAAAAATTGAGTTTGAACATGTACATTGCTCAAATGAATTAAGCCTGTACAATCGGTGCTAAATGAAAATGCTGGTACAGGTGAGAATTGATCCCAGCACTTCGCGTTCGGTGTGAAGTTCTGGAATAAATTCTGGTGCTCAGCCATTGAGCTCTCTTGCTTTCATCAGTGAAATTGGGTCCGTTTTCGTTTTTAGCCCCATACCTGCTGAAGCGCTGGGGCACGGGTCCCTAAAGCCCAGTTAATTAATGCGCTTACTATATTTGGCTACATAGCAAGACTCTTTTACTTTAAAATGATACTAAATACAATCTTCACCGGACAGCAATTAATAAGTTAATCGAAATGCATAATTTCCTATGTAATTGAGTCGCGAAAACAGAAGTGCACGCTAATTCGATAGCTGGCGCTGACCCGAGGGATTATAGCCTGCGAAGTTTGCATGCATACATTCTTGTGACAAAATACGTAAAGTGAAAACTGAGTTTAAAAATTTTATCAAATTTAAAGTTCTGGAAGTCGTACTTTCAAGAATAAGGCCATCAATTTCCGAGAAAATTTCTAGACGTTTCGCTTAGCGAATACAAGGCGCCTGCAAGAATGCTAGGTTACTATCAAGAAATAAGAAATTAAATGAAATCCATCTCAATGAGGAGGCAAATGAATAAACGCAAGGACTATACAAAAGAGAAAAATTTGAATGGTTTCAAGCTTATTCAAGGTCCATCTTGCTCAAGGTGGGTGTTTAATGTTTTTTTATCTGTTTTAATGTTCTCAATTTCTCTCTGAGATAGTAGTACAGGAATCATTCAAAATGTGAGCACTAATTTGTGACAAAACCGCGGTTGTGATAAGAGCGGATTACGATTTATATAATAAAGAGCTAAGCATGCCAAATATACGTGCATCAGAAGCAACACGAGAGACAAATTAAGCAGGAAGTTAATTAACATCGCTCTTTAGAAAATTAATGTAAGGGAAACTTTCGTCAAATTTAGCAACAGCCAAAGACTGAAAGGAGCTAACAAGCATCGCCTCGTGAGATTCTAAATCCAAACGTTCATCTTCGCAAATCTAATTAAAATATCTAGAGTCTTCTTGGTAAGTACAAAAATGTGCATACAAACCACACATATTAAAGTATGTATGTATACCTGTGCATTCTGCGCTAGCTCAAATGCCTACAATATTCACCTCCTCGTTAAATTTGCCCCACGACTTTCCGCCACCCCCAGGTGGGCAATTGCCTGACACCGGTCGCACCAAGTGAATTGCATCACCGCGACGGTAAATATTCTGAGGAGGGTCGTTGACCTAAAGTCTCCAGAGGAGTGTCAGAAATTTTGCGCGAGCTTTTACGGTTGTTGTGTGCCACTCTCTTTCTCTCTTTTTTCTCGCTCATTCACTATCTCTGTCAATCGCTTAGTCTCCTCCACCCTCTCTCTCTCTCTCTCTCTCTCCGCCCTCCCCCACCTTGTTCTTGCTCCATCTCTCTCTCTCTTTTTCTCTTTCTCATTCTCACCCTCACAACTCTACGCCTACGCTTGAAAGTCTCTCTTTTCTATTTTTCACTACTGGCAGTTCTAGATAGGATTATATATATATGTATATATACATATATACATATACTTACATACATGCATATATATTCTTCCAGGCACTATTTCCACCAGTACTGGTAATCGGCGGTGAGATCTAGCGATTGTCTAGATCCATTGTGTTTTCTGTTATGTTATATTATCTTTTTTTGTTCGTGAGATTCTTTCCGTAGCCGATAGCAGCATTCGTAGCACTATCGCTATACACACGGTGTGTGCCACTCTCTTCTTTTCTCTCTCATTCTCTCTCTCACACACACACACACACACTTTCTCACGCCCACAAGCTCTCACTTTCTCAATTTACAGTGTATATTTTTCTTCTTTCTTCCACATCA
>WPIO01000014.1:382500-400000 GCA_009760855.2 Cristatella mucedo | reverse complement strand
TTATGACTTTGTGGAGTTACTGACGGAGATACATTACATTACATTCGGCATTTGTGTGCCATTATAGTACATTTACGGCAGTTTGAGAAGCAACTGCACCTTTAGCGACTACTTTCTTGCATCCGCTTCTATTTGGAAGTAACTATCAGCACGTTTGGCGAACTCTCGTACCGGAAGCATGGAAATCCTTTGGGAATTTAGACGGCTGTTGTTCACTCTTAGTGGATAAGAAAAACGAGGGAAGTTTCATTCCATTTAGAAAACTGCAACACTGCAACACTGAAAACTAGAAAACTCCATTCACAAAACTGCAACACTGATTTTATCTTCTCGTGTCTGCTGCATCGAAAAGCATGCGATTGTAATTCCTACGAAATCATACAGTGATCGCTAAGGTCACTTAGAATCTGTGGATGACCCCATTGACCTGTAAGTTACATTGTGATTTTGCATGCTCATGTCGAGGCACCGGAAAATAGATTTAATTGATGTAGGCATAACTATGATTAGGCTAGGGAAGATTTACCTTGACCGGAAGAAAAGCAATCAGCCATAGGATGCCTAGCAGGTTAAATCGCATGGCACTTCTACCAGGCACGCCCATTCAGGCTGGTCAAAGATCGACGGAGGCTCATTAGCCTCTCTATATACCACCTATCATTTGGTATTGCTTTCTATACAGCATCTGTAAAGTTCGTAGAAAGAGATGCAGTTCTCTGAGGGTGCTATACAAATGTATTACTGTTATTATTAATATATCTATGCTAGAGCATCGATGCAGAGTTATTGAAAGATCAGAGCGTAAACGTAGCAGTCCCCGGCTTCTCGAGACAATAGAAAACATATGAGAAGCAAGTCGTCAGCACGTCATAGCATACTACTCTGCTGAATTGGAAGAGAACAGTACAGAACACGCAGGCACACACACGCTCGACATGTGTGTGTCTGTTAGTCTATGAGCTCTAAATATTGACTGAATCCTTATTACAAGGCATAATAAGCCAAGCAGAACTAGCAGCCAAGATGACTGACCCTAGCCAGGCAGCATGCTAGTCTCATTGAATAGGTCCTCTGTTCTCCTTCGGCGACTTCTGCCGGAGTGAAAAGCTCTTACAATGCAGCATGCCCAATAGTGCAGGAAGTTAGCTGGACAGTCAACACTGCTCACCAAAGAGTGGCTCGTCACCAGCATCGTGAGCTAAGCTGGGCCGGCTAGACGAAGATAGGGCAGCCATTTCAGCATCGCCCACAACTCGGAAGCCAGGTTGCAGACCCGAGTTTCCCATACGGACGAACGTGGTGGCAGCTCTGAAAATTTTGCCACGGCTCTTTTTTTCGTGGGGAGGCACGCAGTCGTCTTGGCCTTCTCTTCCTTGGAATGTCAGAGAAGTCTCGTGGCCCAGCCACGTGGTGCTAGAACGGAATAGACTTACCGGAAAGGCGCTTGGCTCTCAAGCGCTTGCAGGCAGAGTGACCGGTGCTCGATTCACTTGGCACAATCACAATGGTTCGATTCCAGATGCCCAGCGATACGGGTTCTATCTATTTTGGGAATGGTTGCTCAAGTTTCAACCATGTATTTGAATGTAGTCTGGGTAGGCCTACTCCCCATACACTGGAGGAGCTCTCGTGCGATATGCAGCGATATTCAATGCTACGTTTGGCCACATCCCATCCTCAGCAACGTTCTTATATCTATGAATGTGTGTATACAGGGGCAAATGCCAGAAAACCGAATCATCAACACAGTTGTTTACTGGAGACGGAGTAAGTCAACCGGAGCTAGTGGCCACGATGGTCGACCCTAGCAAAATATTAAAGTCCGTGAATAGGTTCGTTGTTATACTGAGGCAGCTTCCACCATAGTAGAGCTGGCACAACACAACAGACTCAACAACAGTTCAAATAACAGTAATAAAATTATGAATAATAAGCTATAAAGGCTTACAACATTATGATTTGTCTGTTGAGATGCATAAGCTGGCACGACTCTCTTCTGGTTTTGGAGGTCTTGAGTCCAACTCACATGTGGTATGCGCCAAATCTTTTCTAGAGCAGTGATGTCCTTTTCCTGTGTTCAGCGCTGTTAAGAAATCAGACCGGCAGATTGGCTGTACATTTCTATCGCCAATTGTTCACCTATAGTTTCGATTGGACTCTTTATTTAGTGCCAACGCACAGCAACTTCTTAATGCTGCACGTTTTGATTTGACATGTAAGTAGATTTGTGGATGAACTTTTAGATGGACAGCTTCTTCCACCAGCTCCCGAGACACCCGAAGCCTTATCTTTACATCCAGGGCAGCCACCTCCATCGACATCTCCACAGCAGACAGCATCAGTTACCACTACACAGCTTCCACAGTATGAGCAGACATCAGAACCACAACAGCCAACATTCCCATCTACAATGACTTCAATAGGACAGTCTTTAGCTGTTACAGTGCGGCAGACCACAGGCTCGGTGCCCTTCCTAAACGGCAGCGGTGTCACTCAAGAACCAACTCAGAGTGCAGCTACCGGCAACGCGAGTTTTCCATTGACCACTGGGGCATCACCTACCGCAGATAGTGCCTCTAGCATTTCACCGGTGACCTTGACAAATGTTACATTACTGGCCTCCAGCACTCTGCAACCAAGCACAACCGCAATCTATTCCTCCTCCGCCTTCTCCTCGCCGTCCTCCTCTTCTTCACCTCTCTCCTCATTGCCCTCATCCTCTTCTGCCTCCTTATCCACATCAACGTCGTTGTCGTCCTCTTCTTCCATCTCTGCCTACTTCACATCCAGCATCTTGTCCACTCAACCCAGTAGCAACCAGAATCTTGTTTCGTCTGCTGCCATTGGTCAGATGACCTTTCAAGAGATCCTAGCCCCACGTTCGTCTACAAAAGGCCTGACGATGCAAAGTACTGCTACATCTGTGGCTGCTCTGGCTGGACCTGCCAGCACTTCTTCATCACAGTTGACTACATTCGGTGATCCTGCAGCATCCTCTACTTCATCAAGTAAGTGCTGGCTTGCCGTGCATGCGGTCCTTACTGTACCTACATCGTCTGCCGTAGGTGTACCCATAAACTTACCAAGGAAGTCAGAATCTAGATCTTGGCTGGCTCGTGGGTCGTAAAAGGCTACGATTGAAATCTTGCCACCTGACATGCTTTCTGGCTAGGTCCAAGCACAGGCTGAAGCCTGTAAGCCCATTACCTCAACCCAAGATGGTAGTTCGAGGTACACAGCCACTGTCAGGCAGTTTGTTAAGCGATTTGTACATAAAATTAATCAATTAAAGAAAACACACTTCTTTTCCAGCCAGCTTGCAGACTTTAATAGCGTTTTAGAGCCCACCGTTCGATTTGCTGAGTCGTAGGATTCTCAGGTGGCTGAAGCTGCCCTGTTTTTTTAGCCACTTAGCTCAGCTGTACTACCGCATGGCTCAATTTCTTTTAAGATCACGGACTTCAGATTGCACGATAGAAGTTCATTAAAACTTTTTAGGCATGGCACATGGACAAAGATCATCTGAAGTACCTCTAAAATATGGAGTACCTCAGGGCTCTGTGCTAGGTCCGGTCCTTTTCACCGTCTATACTCTCCCTCTCGCTGATGTGATTGCCAAGCACAATCTAGGCTTTCACTTCTATGCGGATGACACTCAGTTGTACCTTTGCTTTGATCCCTCCCAGCCTTCGAGCACCTCAAATTCTCTCAACTCACTTGCTGCATGCATTGATGACATCCGATCATGGATGGCAGCAAATTTTCTAAAACTAAACGATGATAAAACTAACTTACTAGTTATGGGCAAACCTAGTGTTATTCAGAAATTGGAAAGGCTGACTTTCAAAATTGGCTCTGCCAGCATATCTCCAGTTGCATCAGCTCGAAATCTAGGTGTCATATTCCAAAGCGACCTCTCGTTAGACGACCACATCAGCTCCACAGTCAAATCAGCCTATTTTCAGCTTCATAACATTGCTAAAATTAGGGCTTGTTTAGATAAGGATACCACGTCCAAGTTGGTCCATGCATTCGTGACATCTCGTCTCGACTTCTGCAACTCACTGCTTACTGGCCTACCAGCATGTGCGATCAGGCGATTGCAGCTGGTGCAAAAACTCTGCAGCTAGGCTTGTCTGCCGTGAGCGTCGCAGTTGCCACATTACTCCACTTCTCGCCGACCTGCACTGGTTACCAGTCAAGCAACGGATTGACTTCAAGGTTTTGTCGCTCACTTTTAGGTCTCTTCATTCTATGGCTCCAGCCTATCTTTCAGAGATACTACCCCATCAGGCAAAGCATCGTACCACTCGCTTTTCGGAATCCAACAGTCTAGAAATACCTCGTACAAACCTTAAATCCTTTGGAGACCGTGCATTTAGCTCGTATGCTCCCACAGCCTGGAACTCCCTCCCGACCTGCATCAGAACATCCCCTGACCTGACCACATTTAAAAGAAACTTAAAAAACATTCCTATTTAGGACAGCATTTAGTGGGTCCTTGTGATTCGTCCTCGATGTGCTTATGCGTGCTGACACTGTTCATGCTGCCACTAACCACATTTGCATGCTGACCCAGTGCATGTCACCCCTAACCATGTTATTCATTTTGTTTGTTTTTCAAGCATGATTTTACTTACTATTCTATTGCGTATCACTTTGCAGCAAATGTAAAGCGCCTAGAAAGAGATTAAGTTCTCTGAGGGCGCTTTATCAAGTGCAATATTATTATTATTATTATTATAGTCATTTAATCGATAGTGATATAAAAGCCCTTGCTAGCCTTTGAGATTGAGCCGTTTGATGGCACTAGTCCAAAACTGTGACCCCTAACCACGATTGGGAGTAAGCACATGAAGACAAGATGACAAAAGTGTCTTATTTATATCACAAGGTGACAGCACATGATCATGCCTTAGCAGGCCATTATGCAGATGACGAGTTTTATTTACGGTATAAGCTTGTGCTGCCAGTAGAAAAGCAGCAGGGGGTCGGATGCTTCCTATTAATCTAAACAGCCCGTATGTCAGTGCAAAATGTCCAAACAAAAAATTCCTTACAACTGGTAGACACGCAATTATTTATAGAATATACCCCTGTCTCTGTGTCACACCAGGATATCGTTTGATGACGTTAATGACTATGCTTACACCACCATGCCTGTGCATTCCGATAGCTCAGTGCTTGTTGATGCCTCAAATTATTGGATTGGGTAAATACATGAGTAAATGTGCAGAATTGGTACAGTAAATGGGGCGAACCAGATATATGTTACTTTTCCAAAGCACTGCATGCGTTATTGTAGTGGTAGGCAGAAACAAGGATATATGTAGCTGGCCATCCGAAATGAATTGATCGTACGAACCTCAAATCAAAGCCTTTGGAGACCATGTCTTTAGTTCGTATGCTCCTACAGCCTGAAACTAACACTGAACTAGCATCACGACATCCTTTGACATGACGACATTTAAAAAGCAGCTCGAAACACACCTGTTTGCTACAGCATTTAGTGGGTCCTTGTGATTCATGATTCGTGTGCTTTTTCGTGCTGATACTATGCCTGTTGTTACTAATCACATCTACATGTTGACCCTGTGCATGTCACATCTAACAATGTTATGGTTGATGGCATTGCACATATTACCACTTATAATGTGTCCATGCTTTCTTTACAACATCACATCTAACAATGTTATGCTTGATGACATTGCACATATTACCACTTATAATTTGTTCATACTTTCTTTGCAGCATCTGTAGAGTGCCTAGAAAGAGATTCAGTTCTCTGAGGGTGCTATAAAAATGCATTATTATTAATTGATGTCTGGCACAAAAGGCTGATTTTCTCTTAACCTTTCTAACCAACTTCCTTAGACTGCACTCTTATATTGTGAAGGTGAGATATATGCTCCTGATTAAAAAAGCCACGAGCCAGTTAATGATAACAATTGATTAATTGTGATTAATTAATTAATGATCATAATTGAATTGCACCTTAAGAGAACTAAATCTCTTTCTTGGCACTTCATATATTCTGAAAATAATGCATGTCAATTGTTTTGTGATAAAATGCAGTATCAGAATGCATAAGGGTTACATAAGTAAACAGATAGGAATACATAACTTAGGGATACATAACCACATAAACAAAAATTCACAATGATGAAGGAATGCTGTGAAGAACAGCAAGTGGCTGTACCTTCTTTTTTGCTGTTGAGTCAGTGGATTTGGGAGTGAGTTACAGGCTTTGGTAGCATAGCACCTGAAGTGATGGTCTAAACATAATTTGAGGTTGGTTGCAGGCATAGCTAAACCTCTTTAGTCAGAAAAGCACGTGGTACGATGCCTAGCCTGATTGAGAAGCAGTTTGGATAGGCGGGCTGGGTGAGAGAATAGGGGACACAAAATTAAGTGACAGAACCTTGAAGTCGATGGTCTGCTTGATGATTTGCTTGATGGACAGCCAGCACAGTTCGGCAAGAAATAAAAAAATACTAGCTGATTTAACAGCCTCTTTTGTATATGACAAAGGAGCCTTTACAGCTATCACCACCACTTGCAGTGGCAATACAGGATCGCCTACAGCAACATTTGAACCCTCGACCTCGGGACCGAGATCGTGAAAAGCAACAGCCTTACCTAGTGTGCTATCACGGCGAAGTGGTGTAACATAGCAGTTGTGACGTCCACGAGAGTCGAGGCAAGCTGCCAAGTTTTGCACCAACTGTGACCTTTTTATTGTGCAGGCAAGAAGACCTTAGCTGGCAGCAGCATAGAACCAGCCACAGATCAAAAGAAGAAGCAGCACCAGTGGTTAAGGTTCTCGTCCCGACCAAGGTCTGGCCGATGCTTCGGGCTCGAGCCCCGGTGCATATGTGAAGGGCCTGAACATATATTAAGTTCTCTTTGGGCGCTATACAAATGAGTTCTATTAACATGCTGAAGACAAACAAGAGTTTTCCCCTTTCACAATTATGTTTTGATCTGAGTAAATCCCCCTATAACCATGTGCATAGCTAGTACGTGAAAGCATTGATCGGGGATCGAAGTGACCACTAGAAGAAAATATTGAAACTTAATCATAGCAGAGTCTTGTACATTGAGTTTCGTACTGTTGGTTAACTGAAGGCCAGCAGTATGTGCACAATCCATTGTTACAGTTGCTTAGACGAAATTGGAAAGCATATCTGAAGGTGAGAACAGTTTGTGAAGAGCCCTCTTTGCCTGCCGGCCATGCTTTAGAATCGCTTTTATGCTGTGGGCTGTGGATTTTCAAGGATGCGTGCTTAATCGCCTGCCAATGATGCAGCAATCCACGTAATTCCAGGTCTTAGCTACCTTGGCTGCTGGAGCGGTTCTTCATTTTGGACGGCAGAGAAGACCAGCTTTGTGAACTCTACCAATACAACCGTCCTCAACCAGACACTGGTTGTGGAGCATTGTGCATCATCAGCTGCAGCAAATGGTCAAGCACGGTTCATAGCCATCGATGTAAGCATCAATATCTCGAGCTACTAGTTTCCTATTTATAGTGTGAAGTGATAATCCATGTTTTACTATGTTTCTATGGGTACTTTTCCATTGACCTCACATGCGGTTACACAATTACATACTCTTAATTTCTTGGTGCAGATACATTAAAGGCAGCCTACTCTGCACATATAATTCTGGTCCAACACAGTTGGCCCAGATATGCTTACGTTGCTGCTTATTATGTTCATACTTTTGCCCCAAAAATTCTGGTCGCCCGGCTCCCAGAAAAAGAAAAATGTGCCGATTGCACACTGCCTTTGCTAGAGCTGTGACCCCACCTCCCATTAACTCACACCTATCTGTTGTTATTGCCAGGACAACTTGAACTGCTTCGTCAGCTGGAACGACTCTGTATTCACTGCTGCACCTACCGACAGCATTGCTAGCAACTACACGTCTTCACAAAGCTCTTGTCTGAACGTGTACGATATCTATCGCGGTAGGTCAGACAGATTTGCGGCAGCACGGCGCAGCATGTAGGAGGGGCACTTTGCCACGCTGTGGCCGGCATTTAGGTCGTCAATGCCTCGAGAACGCTGTGCTTACCCTGTACACCTCTACAATCTTTGATGAGGCGCTGTATTAAGGCTCTTGTCGTATTGCATGTGTTCGGCAAACGTTGGGCACCAACATTCCTCATTTTCAGCATTCCATTGCTGGCACGGCTTTTCCACCATCTTTTGCAGGCTACCAGCCCGTTGGATGCTGGCTATTTGCTCTTGGTGCTGGAATAGACAATCTTACCGCCTACGCCAATGCCGTTCCTGATGACCCGCCAGTCGCAGCTGTGATGCCTCAGGATGCCTGTGGTCTTGTTGCTAGGCTTCGTGGATATGCTGTATTCATCACTCAGGTGTGTTCTCCGTGCGACGTGAGGTGCACAACATTGGGAAGTGACTTCGAGCTAGAGTGCTTAGCAGAAGCCATCCACTGGGGAATGTATTGAATTGGACACGCTTTATTATAAGCAAGATACATATGCTAGTTTGATGCATGTATATATATATATATATATATATATATATATATATATATATATATATATATATATATATATATATATATATATATATATATATATATCACAAACCAATAGTAATTTTTCTATAAAAGCAACAACACAAATTAATTGCAGTATCATGGCTATTTACAGATGAGTCATAGCTAGTGCCATCAGCATACAAGGACACACTGTAGCTCGTAGCTCTGTAGCTCGGGCCAACAGTAGCTGTCAGCAGAAGTCGGGTCAGCAACCACAGCTGTGAGATGCAGTCGGCTGACAGTGACATCGTGAAGCAAACTTCATAAATCTTTTTCTGCTGGGGTATGCCACAAGGTCATAGCCTAGTAGTTCGTGGCTTGCACTTCAGTGTTCAGGTTTAAGGTTTCGAGTACTGCAGAAGGCAATCCATTATTATTGCTTGCTGCAAGCAGAATGAAATCCCCAATGCTCTTCTGTTGCTAGATAAATAAGCATGTTAAATCAGATGATCGTTACTTATTGTGATGTATCTTCATATAAAAATCCACAAAGACTGTATCGGTGTTATCCAGGAGAGTTTTGTTTAGCTCACTCTATGCCTAAGCTACTGTCGGCAGGCATTTGATAGCCAACAGACTTCATCTCATGCAAAAAAAGGAATGTGAGAAACATAGCTGAGGCAGGAGGACAGTTGAGATAGTGAGTAACATGGAAGTAACAGCTCGGGACAGCTGGAAATGATGAGCCATAGTCTTCAACTTAACATGCAATGGCAGTGATAGCCGTAGGTTCGAGGAACAGGCTAGAATAATAGCGTCTAACAGAACTTTGTTTTTCTTGCAAAGCTGCCCAGCCCTAGACGATTCCTCCTAATTTTGATCACAATGTGGCTGGACTTAGTGGCACGTGCATGAGTGAGTGTGTGTGTGTGTGTGTGTGTTTGTGTGTCTGTATCTCTGCATGTGTATGTGTATATGCTCTTCAGTGATAGTACTTATCCTTCAAGCTCCATGTTCAACCATAGAAGAATGCACATGGCTTTTGCTTGCTTCCGCTTGGCCTGCTCCCTCGAGTAGACAGGAGCACATGGAGGCGGACCGCTTGAGTGCCTGAACAACTAAATGTAACGCTCGTGTTCTTGCAGCCCAACGGCAGCTGCTTTGGTGCCAGGGATCCTCAGTTATTGATACGTGGCCTGACCAGCTACCTCGGCTATTGTCCTGACAGCCAGAACACCATGAGCGTATACGTCTTGGGTGAAGGTAAAAACATGCCTCTGGGGGCTTTTCTATCCTCCACACCTCCACGTGTTCACATGCTCTTCGAATGACGTCTGAGCTCTGACTTACACACGTTTGGATTGTACCTACATCATGCATTTGCCGATGTCTCTCATTGAAGCTCTCGCATCATTTGTAGCATGCAGAATAGTGGAGCTCTTGTTTTTGCTGCTGCTGCTGCCCATCGCTCTGTCGAGCAGCTGCTGCTCAGAGCGATGGGCAGCTGCTACTGCTGCTAGTGCATGTGCCGAGGCTAGTGCTTGCATAGCAAGGGAAGCAGCAGCTGCTACTGCTTCTACTTTCGCTATTTCGGCCTAAGCAGTGACTTGCACTATCGGTATTCCAGTGCCAGTTAACGAGGACACTCAGTGGTCCAGCTGGACCTCTTGCTCACGAGGCTGTGGAGCAGGCAACACGACGAGAGTGCGCTACCGAATAAAAGACAATATCCCCATGCAGCAGATGGATGATGCCGTGTGTAACGAACAACCATGTCCATGGACAGCCGATAGCCGTGAGTAGCACAACAAGACGTTTTTTACTTTCATCCTAAAGCATTCCCTTACTCTAGGTAGGCCCGGCAAGATCGAGGTCGTCAAGCCGGTAACCATACTTCCAGACACCCAGATTTTTTGACCATGACATGTTTTCTACTCTAAGACACCAAGGGCTATGATTGAACTCCCTTTGTTCTGCTGTTGAGCTAACGACTTTCCCAGTTTTTGTTTCCCTACAACTGTCGATCGGTGCTAGAAGCTAGCCAGTCTGGACAGGTGCACTGACTAAGCACAAAACAAAACAGCCGCCGACCCACTCTATCTCGTTGATGGTTTCCTAATCAACAAATAGTGTTTCTCTACTGTGTGTTCTATAGTATGTGCCCAATTCCCACTAAAAGCCCTATGCAGGTTTTAGCAGGTCAATAATAA
Organism: Cristatella mucedo; assembly: GCA_009760855.2. Classification (NCBI taxonomy): domain Eukaryota; kingdom Metazoa; phylum Bryozoa; class Phylactolaemata; family Cristatellidae; genus Cristatella; species Cristatella mucedo. Next base: position 389,276 of record WPIO01000014.1, on the reverse strand, counting down.
TAATAATGCACTTGATAAAGCGCCCTCAGAGAACTCAATCTCTCTCTAGGCGCTTTACATTTGCTGCAAGGTTCACCCACTTCTTAGCTGCTTTTGAGATGCCATCCAGTTCCCCATTGCATGTTCATACATGCCTGATCTGCAACCACTATGCTGGCATGTGATCAGCCCTTGGGATCCAGTAGTAACAGGAGCACTTTCTCTTGCCTCTCTCTCTCTCTCTATCTCTCTCTTTGCCACACACTCACTCATATATTTCCCTTCTTTCTCACAAATCTCTCTCCTCCTTCTCATTTTCTCATTTGCCATCATCTCTCGTGACCTCTCTCACCCTTCTCTCTCTCTCTCTCTCTCTCTCTCTCTCTCTCTCTCTCTCTCTCGCTCTTTCTCTCTTCCCACCTCTCTACCCTCGCCTCTTCCTCCCCATTGCCTCTCTCAGGCTTCTTCTCTCTCTCTCTCTCTCTCTCTCTCTCTCGTTTTTCTAATTCCTCTGCCCCTATCTCTGTCTGTCTCTCTGTCTCTCTCTCTCTCTCACTCACTCTCTCTCTCTCTCTGTTTCTCTCACTCACTCACTCTCTCTCTCTCTCTATATATATGTATATATATATATATATATATATATATATGTATATATATATATATATATATATATATTCATTATATTGCCTCTCTCTCTCTCTCTCTCTCTCTCTCTCTCTCTCTCTCACACCCTCTTTCTCCCTCTGCCATCTTGCTCTCTTTCACTCATCATGCCTCTCTCTCACCGGCAGGAGGGGCTATCTATAGGCACATACTGACGAGTGTAAATCGACTACATGCAAAAGAAAGCTCAGCATAATCAACGGGCTCGACTATGCATTACTGGCAGCTTAGACAAAGCCATCATGTCATCGATCCACAAAGACCCTGTGTCAGTAGTAGCAGCTGCTTCGACTAACAGTGCCTTTTCGTTCCTGTTTGCTGCTGGGATGTCCAGTTGGGCTATCCTGTAATTTCATACAAGCTTTGCTGCCGGTACAGCTAGGTCGGAGATCACCAGATAGGTCCTTGAGGGGGGAGACAATGCATTGAAGCGAATCTTGGGCACCGAAGGTCGCCTGCCTGCACAAACTGACCTATGACCTGTACGTGTGTTCCATTGCAGCTCAATGGGACGGCTGCTGGAGCTCAGTGCCAGGCAGCTACAGGCTGCTGTCGCTGGAGAAACTCATGCAGAGCCCGGCAGACAGGAATCCCGCTACCAGGCAGGCATCCGTCGAAAAGTGCGCCGTGCTCAGCTACGGCGCGTACCTGGCTTTCGCCGTCCAGGGTGGCCTCTGCTTCGCAATTATCACCGACGATGTTTCATTGCTGTACACGAACAATGCATCGTCTGCTGCGTGCCCCACCTTCAGCCAGCATGCCAGCACTGGCTATGACGTCTATGTCTTCTCAGCAGGTGAGGGTGGTATATGCATTAGTTCACGGCGATGGTGCAGCAGCTGGGTATAGATCTTGCCTTGTCCAGAAGAGCTGCTATTGAATGCATCGTAGGCAGTTTCTTCTGAAGTCTCGGGATCCATCTGCTATTTGAATCAATTGATGAGAGAGAGAGAGAGAGAGAGAGAGAGAGAGAGAGAGAGAGAGAGGGAGAGGGAGAGAGAGAGAGAGAGGGAGAGAAACCTACAGGGGGGATTTTGAGCACCAAGCAAAAGTGCAATGCATAGGCAGCCACCCTTTGTTTAATAATAAGATGAATATAACAACTAGCTTGTATAGCACCCTGAAGCTGTTTTTAATAATAATACATTTGATGTAGTGCCCTCGGAGAACTCAATATCTTTTTCTAGGCACTTCATTTTTGCTGCAGCGGAAGCACTATTGATTGGTAAGTGGTAGCATCCCCATCCAATAACAACAAGAATAACATGATTAGGGGCAACATGCATAGGGTCAGCGTGCAAGTGTGGTTAGTGGCAGCATGCACAGTGTCAGCATACATAAGCACATTAGGGACGAATCACAGGGACTCACTATGCGCTATGATAAATAGATAATGATCATAACAATAATAATAATAATACATTTGATAAAGTGCCCTCAGAGAACTCAATCTCTTTCTAGGCACTTTACAATTGCTTTCGGTGGCTTATCTAGCTAAGGGTAGAATCACCAGTGCTGCCATTGTGAGCACCGAGAGAAAGCTTATTTAATTCATCCGATGACTCATTATGGTACCACAATAAAAGAATCTACGAGCTTGTCAAGAAAATAAGTCACGAAAAGAATCTCGTTGTGTAGTCTTAGTTGGGCATGGTGGTTTGGCAGTGCAGTTTTTTTCTGGTGCAAGCCAAAAGTACCAACTGCATAGTGTGCCCCATACAAAGACACCAAAATGCAAAGAAAGCTAGCTGCTGCCCCAGCACCAACTGGTAAGAATTCTACCCAGGAAACTGTTTTCCAGTGACCTGTTGTGGAGATAGATTTTTATTTTCTTTTTAAATATGGTCAATTCAGGGGATATAGTGATGCAAGTCGGGAGTGAGTTCCAGGCTTTGGGATCATATGAACTAAAGGTACGGTCTCCAAAGAATTTGAGGTTCCTATGAGGTATAGGTAAAAAATTAAATTGCGAAAAATGGGTGGTTAAGATTGAAGATACTTAGCCTGATAGGGGAGTAGATCTAATAGGTAGACTGGAGCCAAAGAATGAAGGGACCTAAAAGTGAGTGACAAAACCTTGAAGTTGGTGCGTTGTTTGACTGGGAGCTAGTGCAGGTCGGCGAGAAGTGTTGTGGGTGAGGCAACTACGACACTCACGACAGACAAGTCTAGCTGGAGAGTTTTGCACCGGCTGTAAGCACCTGCTTGCACAGGCCGGTTTACACTATCGATTTTCCTCTTTGGTGGCCCTGACTTTCCTCCTAGATGGGGTGTTTACACTGCCGACTCAGGTAGAGCAGTTGGCCACCTTAGTCCCGTTGCTCTAATGGGGGAGGCTAGCATGAAAGAGAGTTACCAAGAAAGCTGCCGAGCCATCACCCACAGAAGTTGAGTTCGCCGCTGCAGTTCTCATTGCAGAGCAGTTTAAGAAGTAAATAAAAGCGAAGATAAACAGATATGTCTACTGATTAAAGCTAGAAAGCCTGTCCTTCATGGGGCAAGATGTGGGTGAGCCCTCCTCCCCAGTACTTCCGGGAATGTAATAGACGTGTACATTTATATACAGAATTGTTTTCTACAGTTCATTTTTTGGCTCCAGCCCACCTATCAGGTCTACTATTCCACCAAGCTAAGCATCATACCACCGCTTTTCGGAATCTAACTGTTCATCTATACCTTGTACAAACCTCAAACCTTTGAAGACCATGCCTTTAGTTTGTATGCTCCTAAAGACTAGAACTCACTCCCGACTTGCGTCACGACATCCCCTCACTTGACATTTTCAAAGAAACTAAAAACGCACCTATTTATCACACAATTTAATAATAATAATAATGCACTTGATAAAGCGCCCTCGGAGAACTTATTCTCTTTCTAGGCGCTTTACATTTGCTGCAAAGTGAAATGCAATTGAATGGTAAGTAAAATCATGCCTGAAAAAATGAATAATATGGTTAGGGGTGACATGCACAGGGTCAGCATGCAAATGTGGTTAGTGGCAGCATGCACAGTGTCAGCACGCATAAGCACATCAAGGACGAACCACAGGGAACCACTAAATGCTGTCCTAAATAGGTGTTTTTTAAGTTCCTTTTAAATGTGGTCAGGTCAGGGAATGTTCTGACGCAGGTCGGGAGGAAGTTCCAGGCTTTGGGAGCACACGAACTAAATGCATGGTCTCCAAAGGATTTAAGGTTTGTACGAGGTATTTCTAGACTGTTGGATTCCGAAAAGCGGGTGGTACGATGCTTGGCCTGATGGGGTAGTACATCTGAGAGATAGGCTGGAGCCAAAGAATGAAGGGACCTAAAAGTGAGTGACAAAACCTTGAAGTCAATCCCTTGCTTGACTGGTAGCCAGTGCAGGTCGGCAAGAAGTGGAGTAATGTGGCAACTGCGATGCTCACGACAGACAAGCCTAGCTGCAGAGTTTGGCACCAGCTGCAATCGCCTGATCGCACGTGCTGGTAGGCCAGTAAGCAGTGAGTTGCAGAAGTCGAGACGAGATGTCACGAATGCATGGACCAACTTGGACGTGGTATCCATATCTAAACAAGCCCGAGTTTTAGCAATGTTATGAAGCTGAAAATAGGCAGATTTGACTGTGGAGCTGATATGGTCGTCTAACGAGAGGACGCTTTATAATATGACACCTAGGTGTCTCATATCTCATTTAGTGGGTCCGTGTGATTCGTCTCTTATGTGCTTATGTGCCTGGACACTGTTGCATGCTGCCACTAACCACACTTACATGCTGACCTTGTGCATGTCACCCCTAACCATGTTATTCTTGATATTATTGGGCATGCCATGACCAACCATTCGATAGTGTTTTCTATGCAGCAAAGGTGAAGTGAGAGAAGTGAAAGAGATTGAGTTCTCTGATGGTGCTATATCAAGTGTGCTGTTATAATAATTATTATTATTACTGCGACTCACCAAAGTGACTCCACAGGCAGGCAGTGGGCTCTAGTTACACGTGTATATATATATATATATATATATATATATATATATATATATATATATATATATATATATATATATATATATATATATATATATATATATATATATATATATATATATATTATAGACAGCATTAGAGTAGGGAAGACGGAGACCGGATGACAGAAACGGTATATGTGTGCTTGTTTTTTATGCATGTGTGATTGTGTGTGTGCATCTGTTTGTGCACATGTGTGTGAATGAGTGTGTGAATGTGTGTATGCATGAGCGTGTGCATGAGTTCATGCATGTACATGTGCACGCACATGTGAATGCATAGGTACATGTGTGTGTGTGTTTGTGTGTGTGAGTGAGTGCGTGTGTGTGTGTGTGTGTGTGTGTGTGTGAGTGCGTGTGTGTGTGTGTGTTTGTGTGTGTGAGTGAGTGCGTGTGTGTGTGTGTGTGTGTGTGTGTGTGTGTGTGAATGAGTGTGTGAATGTGTGTATGCATGAGCGTGTGCATGAGTTCATGCATGTACATGTGCACGCACATGTACATGCATAGGTACATGTGTGTGTGTGTTTGTGTGTGTGAGTGAGTGCGTGTGTGTGTGTGTGTGTGTGTGTGTGTGTTTGTTTGCCTTCTTCACCTTCCAAGCAGCAAAATAATGAATGCCCTTTCATGCATTCAGTGATTCTGCTAGAGTGTCGCAAGTAGTATGCCAACCCTTTGAACAATAATCGGAATCGGTTGACTGTCTGCTGACATCAACTGCTCACTCACAGCATCGGCCACTACCTCTGGTGGTCGCACAAAGTAAAATTGACAAAGCAAACTTCCAAGAGTAGTCTGCTGTATAGAAAACGTGTCCTCACTGACCCTCACATTGCACTCAACGTCCTCGCATTTCTTCCTACAGGACCTCTGCCGGGGTCATGGGCAGTGTGGTCGCCGTTTGACTCCTGCACCGTAGCTTGTGGTATCGGTGGAAGCTACACTCGAAAGCGAACGTGCAGCAACCCATCGTCTATATTGGGCTGTCCACCAGGAGAGCCGCTAGACACCCACGTTAAAGGCTGCAACAACCGACCGTGTCCGCTAAGCTTCAGTAAGCCCGGCTCTTTTTGTGCAGACATGCCACAGCTGCTCGTGCCACTGCAATGTCTTGTACTGCCTCTGCCAGTGCCACTGCCGTGATGTGCACGGTGTGCTTCACGGTGAAATGCTACTGCTGCTGCTCGACATGTGCCAACCTCTGGGTGCTAGGCTTGTACCTCCAAGACTTGCTAACTTCAATGTCAACTCAGTGCCAGTCTGTCATTTGATACAGCGCATATCACTCAGTCAGCTAGGCTTTATTTAGCACTGAACACAAAAAAGGGGATTTCCATCCCTCTTGTTAGTCTGCAACATTTCGTTTGCATTTTGACACAATGTCTCCTGCACGTGTGCCATAGTGTTCGAATAGCTGTCGTTTTCGTATTTTGCTTTGCTTTACAGCTTTTGAATGTCTTACCTATTGGTCATGCGACCTGGTTAGCTTGCGATTGCTCACGGAGGAGCTCTGCTCGTCAGAGCTCTCAGCTATGCTGCTGCTGCCTGCCATCCCTCCCATGCTGTGCCACAACTTACGGCGGCTCGGTGTTGCTATGCTGCTTACAGATTGGACAGTCAATATGGGTTGCTACAACGTACCACCCAACTATGTGGAACTTGCTGACCCACTTCTGGATGGTCGGCCGCGCACACTGCGAAAAGATTCTTTCAAAAAGTGTGCGGTCGTTGCGTTCAGCATGAACTATACCGTCTTCGGACTTACGGCTGATAATCTATGCTGGACGGGTATGTGGCATTGCCATCGGAAATGGCCCGTTATTGTGAGTCGATCAGGTCCAACATAGTCTTATCGACGGCTGCTGTCTCTGCTCCTTGGATGTATTCGTGCATACGTGCACGATGCACTCCTCACTGCTCACCTGGTGCTGAGCAGCAGTACGCCTCCTACTCGAGTCAGCTCTTTGTGCATGAAAAAAGGGCTTCGAGCTCGAGCTTCTATTGGCTACTTCATCGTCCCAAGCTGAGCACTCGAGCAGGCGATACTCGGCTAGTGAGTTAGCCGACTAGTTTGAATGCTGCTGCAGTCGCTTTTGGGTAAAGGCCTCGTGTAGTTTGTGGAATGGGCTTGGC